>CAJVPM010000134.1:0-23291 GCA_910592325.1 Scutellospora calospora | reverse complement strand
GCCCGGGTGGGGTGGTCTGTGGGTGGGCGGGTGGGGGGGGGGGGGGGGGGGGGGGGGGGGGGGGGCGGGGGGGGGGGGGGGGGCTTGAATGCTGCTATCGTATGATTTATCATACGATTATTGTCTTGTCATTTCTTGGGGCTTGGTCCAAATAACTTGTATACAAATCGGGGTTACACGTAGGCGAATTCACTTTTACACCGTGACACTAGTAATCATAAAATATGCTAAAACCTATAAAAAATTTTGCCACTACGTACTCCAGAATTTTATATATTACATAGTCAAGAACCAAATAAACGTCTTTACTTAATAGATTTTATGTGTTTTCTATTTAAAATAAAAAGTTCATTCAGTAGAAATATATAATTATATTTCATATACATGTCGTAGTATATCAATACGTATTAATTTAGTGTTTTTGTTTAATTTCAAACCTAATGCTAGTTATTTTGAAATATCGAAATTGTTTGTAAAAAACAGTCACATGATTATACGTTAAGCATATGGTTGGTTGGATCTTAACAGATATAAATAGATCATCACGTGTATATTTATTTGTTTTGAAAACTTATTATCGTTATTACCGTTATTACGAAGAAACTATCTTTTAATACACCTTAAAACTACGTAGTCGTTTTTACTATTTTTTCTGGTCAAGCTCAGGACCTTAAATGAGCTTTTCCTGGATTATCTATGGGTTCGCTCATAGTGTTAAGGCCTGTTTTAAAGTGAACTATCCTTTAGCAGGAATTCCTTGAAGGTGGCGACAACTCAGGATACACCATATTCAAAATAACCCGAGTTAATCTTAGCCTATTCTTGGGCTTTGCGGTGAATCTAGCTCTAAGAGTAACCGAAGAAATTGAGCTTTTCGGCATCAGTATAATTGTGCGCTCAGCACCTCTGCACGACTCTTTGAAACGATAGGAGTCACGATATTTTATACTGTAGCTTAGTAAAGGGTTTCTTTCTAAATTTCTTCCCAAAAAAAGTAACCTGACTATATGGATACGCCTCTACGTGGCGGTCAGGACTAGTAGACAAACTGCATGTTTGTTGAAGCCAAGTATCCATAAACTTAATAAATTTAATAAGCAGGTGAATTAGTACTATTTGTTTTTTGTTTTTTTTTCGAATAGAAGCTAATATACTCTTCTCGCTATAGGTCTTTTCTTCGCGGAACATGGTTTATTATTTTTTATTCAGCGTTTAATCTTTTTTTTTTTTTTTTGATAGAAGCTAACACTTTTTTTTTTTGTTTGCAGGTTTTTTTTTCTTTTGTCGATTTTATTGATGAGTTATAAACTTCGTAGGCGTAAACACGCGTAGGGACTAAAGGTGTTGGGCTTATAACTATTAAAGTAATTATATTTTGTTCGATGTTTGGGTTATTAGAAAGACACATGTATAAGCGATGTAATTTTGATGTAATCTTGTTTTTAATTTTTTATTAAAAATAAAAAAAATTTATTTATATCTAATATGATAATATATATTATAAAGAATTTTAAAAATTAAAAAATTACTCATTAATTAAAATTTACCCAACCCACCACGATTAATAACCATATCGTTATTTATACTAATCCCAACTATCAATTACGTATCATAAAATCATATGATTACATGTCGATAAAGTTCATCAAGTTTGAATTCACTCTCACGTTCCTAGTTCACGTTCTTACAAAAAAAAAAAAATCTACAAAAAAAAAAAGGTAGTTCTTATCAAAAACAATCTTAATATCTATGCGAAAAAAAAAATTACTTATCGATCCCAGTTTCCAGTTTTTTACCCGATTCAGATCATCTTCATCGAGTTCATCAAGTTCCAATTTGTGTTCCTATGCAAAAAGGCCCTACAAAAAAAAAAAAAAAAAAAAAAAAAAATCAAAGAAATAAACTGGTACGTCTAGTTTTTCACCCGAACTAAATCTCCATTGTCAAGCTCCAATTCGTGCTTTAATACAGAAAGGCCCTACAAAAAATATTATTATTATTATTATTAAATATTAAATATTAACCTTATTCAAGAAGAGAAATAAAAATCGAAGCAATGAAAAACCAGTACTTATCGTTTGTCCCAGTTTCTTACCCGATCCAGATCTTCATCGTCAAGTTCTAATCCTACAAAAAAGAAAGTAACCCTATTCAATAAGATAACAAAAAATTGAAGAATAAAAAATGAAAACCTGGTACCTATCGTTTGTTCTAGTTCCAGTATCTTACCTAATCCAGATCCCTATCGTTCCACCATCAAGTTCCTTCATCGCCAATTCTATTTCTATAATGGTGTAAGATTTTTTTGTTTCATCTGATGTTCGAGAACCTTCGAGTACATGCTAATCAACCCCAAATATCATAGCAATCATCAATATTAAATGTTCCATCGGTATACCCATTTCAGAAGCCTTCTGACAATAAATGGATATCTTGAGTTTATCTTCTTTATCAACAGTTCCGTTCTTATAGTAAGATTGTTATGATTCGCCTCAGTAGATTCTTGATAGTGGGATCTGGAGGGGAAAAGTCCCTAATTTTCTTTTAACCGCATATGAGTGACAACCCGTATCAAATTAAGATTCAATCGCTTCAATTATCTCACACTTCGTTTACTGTCCACAGTGCTGAGTGGTACATATTTTTCCTCATTTATGGTATAATTTATAGATTGCGCAATATCAAATATCATTTCAACAATACGTTTCGTGCTAATAAATTAGACATTAGAAATTAGTTTAAAAAAAAAAAAAAAAGTATTAAATTATAAAGAATGGATATCGTCTCGAAGTGACCTTAAACTTAATTCGAATTGTCTTTTATGATATATAAAAACTGAAACTTATTTTCTTGGTGTTATTTTATTTCGATTATTTTGTTTTTTATTTTTGTATTGTTATATCATGTTAAAGTTCTATTTCCCCTTTCACTCTTATTTGAGTGCCGCCAGAAGATACTAAACTCCTGACTTTGAATTCATCACTTTTCATATATTGCTGATTACTGGTAAATGATAAATTCGAACTCGGATGTTTGGTTTTCTTTTGGTGGTACTCAGTAGTTCAGTATTTGAAAAAATGAAATATATTAGTGAACATGTCAAGTGTCACGTTAATAACGTAATCGAGTTAATAAAATTTGGTCTCAAGAACTTTTCGTCATGAAAAAAAAAAACTTTGTTTGTTGCACACATTTCTACGCAAGTACGAGACCTAACACAAAGTTCTTTTAAATGACACACTGGGTCCTGTAATAACTATACTTTGAAGATAGATCAGTTTGTATGATACTACGTAGTATTTTGAACCTTTATGTTAAATGCTATGAACATTACACGTAGCCAGTGTTTAAAATCTATGTGCGGAATCTGCGGAGCGCAGACTAAAAATTGGTTCCGCAAAAATATTATTTCAAGCATATGCGGATTCCGCATATGAAAAATTTTTTACTCAATAAAAATAATTTATTAAGAAGAAAAAAAATTGAACCTGCAACTTTTCACATAAATTCCGCAACTTTTATTAAAATGAAATATGTAATCCGCATACAAATTTAAAATTCAATTTTAAACTGTACGTTGCGCTATTCAGGGGGACGTCTAAAGCGGAGTAGGTTACACAAAATCGATAAAATTATTATTAACTTTAGGGTTAGACCTGGGTTAGGGTTAGGATTAGCAGGCATATAGGTAAAATCAGTGTTGGCAATATGACAAATATGACTTTTTTATGACAAATAAATGATTGCAAAATTTTATAAAATATTATAAAACAATAGCAAAATAATATTTTTTATGACAAAAATGACATATTTTTATAACATCTAATTCTGTAATCTTGTCAAATTGCCAACACTGGGTAAAATTACCTTCAAGACATTTTTTATTGGTGCATCGAGACAGGTTTAGATAGCTGTTTTTTGTATTTTTGCATTTTTCATTTTTTTTGCTTCGCCGAGCTGATCTGAGTCAACAAAAAATTCGTGATTTAATTGGTTAATTCACGTGATTCTACTCCGCTTTAGATGACCTCTGATTTAGGATATGCTACACAATTTGCATCTCTTCTAATTTTTTTAGTCAAATTCAATAATGATATTAGTATGCTATAAAGTATATGCATACGTAGCAATTTCATAAAGTTATACTATACATATAATATGGGGTCTTTGCTATGATTTTTTTGTGCTAAAAATAGATTTATTATGATTTTTTTAACAAAATTCCTGTGTAATAATGGCTCAGAGGGTTATTTTAATAGCAAAAACCTCATATATCAATCTGGGATCTTTGCTAGGAAAAACACCCTTTAGGATTTTCTAAACAGGCCAATTCAGAAAGTCTTAGACTAGAACACCAGTTTTTATTTATATATAAATCTTCTTTTATCTTGTTAATATAATAGTTTATTAAATAAACTATTGTATTGATAAAAGTAAAAGATAGCTTATATATAAATAAAGAATTGTATTCTGGTCTAAGTCTTTTTGAATTAGCTTGTTCAGAAAATTCTGAAGAATAATTTTTCTAGCAAAGAACTTATATATATTATATATATATAATATGTAATATATACATATATATATTATATATATATAATATGTAATATATACATATATATATTATATATATATAATATGTAATATATACATATATAATATTGCTGTATAAGAGAAATATAGGAGTAGGATAGGTAGTAGTAGATCAGGTAAAGAATAGTGTAGTTAGCTTAGGGAATTTGAGAGTAGTCAACTAGCTGATATTAACTAAAGCAGAGCTACTAGGAGTATAAGTAGTTTTATTAATAGTGCAATGCAATACAATAGTTAGGGTTCTTACAGATAGTGAACAAATGATAGAGAGTATAACTAAAGCTTGCAAGATTGAACAATATAGCAAATAGATTAGAGCAGATAACAAAATTATTCTAGAAAAGATTGTATTACTTGTTAAGCAGAAAGGTATTAAACTAGAGCTCAAAAAAGTTCAAAGCCATACTGATAACAATTAGAATAATGAAGCAGATCAACTAGCAAAAGAGAATAGAAAGTCAAACTTTTTGCTAAATCTAGATCTGATCCAAAGTGAAAACTTTAGCTATGATATAGTATAGAAATCAAACAGAATTAAGAACTCAGTTAAGCAATTTATAACTAAGCTAACAAAAAGATATAATAATGCAAAGTAGGTATTTCAAAAAAAGGATAGCATAGCCGAAAACTCAAAGTATAACTAGAAAAGGCTATAGCAGAGAATCAAAAAACAGAGGAAAATAAATTGTCTGTTGATAAAAGATAGCAAAAAACTTATCATACAAATCAAGTACTTGCAAAATTGTCTTCCAATACTTAGCAAGCTTAAGAAAAGAAAACTATTTCTATATAAAAGTAATCACTGCATCCTATGCAAAGAAGAAATTCTAAAAGATCTTGATTATCTGATAAGCTACTCAGTACTACAAGATTCTTAAAAGAAAATTAAAAAAGTAATAATAGACAGTATCAATAAGATTCAATACAAAAAAGACAATAACTCAGACTTGATATCAAAAATTAGAAGGATTATTTTCTCAAAAGAAAAAGAAAGCTGATTTCAAAGAAAAAAGGAGCTAATAATCAAACCCAAAGAAAAGAAAATAGCTAAAGATATTTGGTTATTAGCTCAGAAGAAAGAGGTTATGAGATCTTGAATGGATAATATCTTTTTTATTGCTCAAAGAAGCTTTGCAGAGGTTATATAGAACTAGTGATGCAAAAAAGTAATCTTTTGAGAAAAAAGTGAAGGAATTACAACAAAGCTTAAAAGAAACAAAGTAGAAGAAAAAAGATCAAAAATAAGAACTCAGGTGAATGAAAAAAGAAAAGCATTAGTTGTAGAAAAGAAAAAAGAAAAAAGGATAAGTAATAGCTTTAGTAGAAGGAGTAGTTAGAAAGGAAATTAAAAAGGAAGAAATAAGTTGGTAGAGTTTTCTTTAATACAATTAGACAAATTGTTTTAGCCTTTTGGTTAGCGTAATAGATCATATCTAAGTACTCTAGTAGTAGCTAAATAATATAAAGCTTAGTAAATTAAGTAAATTAAATAATTATGTAACTTGGCTAAAGCTATAGTTAATAACTTAATAAAGTTTATGACATGACTGTCAAAAGAAAAAAAAAATATTGCTATATATTATATACTATGTATACTTATAATAAAAAAAAGAAAAAAATATAAGAACTTAGAGATTTTATTAAAATATTTAAGACAACTAGAATAAGTAGTTTAAAATTTTTTTATTAAACTTAAAATTACTAGCAAATATATTTTTCTGTTTTAGTTTAAAAAAATATCTTTTATAAAAAAAAATTTATATATATATATTTTTTTTATATCTTGAGCAATCTTGTCTATTATTTTATTAAGAGAAAGCTAAGAAAAAAGCTAAAAACAATTTAATATACAAGTATACTAATTTGTTCTTTCTATACTATTTCAAACTAACTTAGCTATCTTTAAGGTACCAAGTTCGATCTGCTACAGAAATTATTTTCTAGCAAAAACTTTAATCTGTCTGAACAGATTCTTAAAATTTGGTTAATGAAGGTGATTTCTAGCTATATATCAAGATCTTAGATCTTTTTTTATCTAGTTAAAACTAAGTAAAAAGAAGTTAGTATCTAGTCTCAAGATATAAAAATGATAAAAATTGTATAGACCTAAGTAGTCACAGTCTATAACTAAATCTATACTAGAAAAAATCTGCTACAGATAAAGAAAACTAATATAAAACAAAAACAAATAAAGAAAAAAACAAAAACAAAACAAAAAGAAATATTGTTCTCTGACTTGGACCAGATATAAAAATATTAATATGAACATATCTCTTGAGTTCTCTGTTCAATATTTATTCCTAGTATTCTCTATTCTTGTACTTGTGCTATTTTATCAGAACTTTCTAGAATCCAATATATATAACAAAACAAAATATAGCTATGTGTTTGTTTGTTACATGGTTGTTATTATTGGAGTTTTCTAAAAATAGTAGTAAATATTGTTAATTATTTGAAAAGAAGAAACTAATTTCTCTACTTTTCAAAAAAAAGAATAACTGAAGAGGAGTAGAGTATATAGTTTTTGAACCACCTTATAATAGAATGTATATTAATACTTGATCTAGCTCAAATATTGTAAAGAATCTACTAAGTATCTTCTAACTTTTAAAAAATAAATCTAGTAATATATTTTTTTGAAAACATTTTCTGGTTACTCCTTATTAGAACCAAGTTATATTGCTTATAGTCTTTAGTTAATAAATACTACCAGGTTTTTGAGACTTATCTCACAATGTTTTTCCTATTGATATTACTATGTATTTGTCAAAATATTAGCTTTATTACTATTTTTAAAATAAAAAGTTTGTTTTGCATGTGGTTTGAGTAATTATCAGAAAGAGTATAATTAAACTTTAGCATATTTTCTTAATTATTTAAAAAAAAAAAAAAAATTATATATTCTTAATATATATATTTATATTTTATATAAATTACTAAAAGTTTTTTATTTCAAATCTATTTTGTATTATTTTTTTAGTTTTTTTTTCAATAGTAATATTCTATATTTTAGTATTTATCTAAATATTTATTATATATTTTATATATAGAATAAGTTATTTATTAGATCTAATAATCTTAATATAGTAGTTAAATTGCTAAACTGCTATACAAGAAGTTTGGAATTCAAATCCTACTATTAACAAATTTGAATAATTATTTAGATCTTTGTATCTAACTTATAGTAAATTCTGTTTATTTATAGAGTTATAATCTTGTAAATTGATTTGTACTAAGTTAATTAAATATTAAAAATATGATATAATATTATATGAATAAATCTTAATAGAATCTATGAACAGGAGATTTGTATAGTAAAAACTCAGAGTTAATAAAATAGTATAGCTTTTAATAGTTATATTAGTTAATACTTAATTTAAAAAGAAATACTACTGAGAAAGGTGTAAATTAAGATAGATATGAAAAAGTCTATTCTACAGGAAGAATTAGCAATACTAATCTGACTTAGTAGCTAACTGAATTTAGAAGATCTGTTTTGTAAAATATATAAAGAGAAAATATAAATACTAGTGAAAAGCTATAGTAAAAACTAGAATAATATAACTATTACCAAAATCTAAGCTAGATAAATCTGTGAAATAGATATAAACTACTTTAGTAGGTATACTTTTGAGGTAAACTAGAACTTTGTGTACTTATATATTAGATAATATATATTTTAAAAAGATCTAAGTTATATAGTAAATAGATTTATAAGCAAGTTAGCTAGTTTAAGTAATCAAATATAGTAGTAATATTAGTTTAGAATAGAAAGAAGAGTTAATGATCAAAGTATTTAAATAGATAACTTATAAGCAAGTTGTAAGTATAGTAGTATAGTATAAAACTAACAGATAGTTAATTATCTGTATAGCAAACTATTTAAATTAGATAATGACTAAAGTTATATATGTAGCTTGTTGTATACTCATTATATAATTATAAAATCTTAGAAGATTATTACTATAATAACTCTATAATAACAAATTAATTATAGAGTAGTTTAATTTAAGTACAAAATGTAGAACAAACAAAATACACTAAGATTAATCAAAAAAATATCTAAAGAATATAGCAAGGAAATCTTAGCTAAGAGTAGCAAATTAAAAATAGGCTTTAAAGATTATGTAAATAAGTTAGTAGCAAGAATAATAGGTGTAGAGAGTGATATTGTAATAGTGACAAGAGAATAAAGAAAAGTAATTAGAAGAGTAGCAATACATGAAGATATAGAAAAAGTAGAGAAGGTTCTCGAATACAAAAATTTAGACCCAATATGCAAGAATAGTAAAATAAAACAGATGTAAGAAAGATAAATCTAGAAACTTCAATCTCTTTAGAAGTATCAAGTATAGAGTTAAAAGAAGTAGAAATAATTATGAAAGAGTCACAAGAAATAACAAAGAACATATCTTAAAATAAATTAAAAAATAGTCTTTCCTTCTTAACAAAGCAACAGAAGAAAACTAGGAGGATTATAAAACAAAACTAGATGGTTTACTCAAGAAGAAACTGAATATTATGAAAGATGAGTATAATATAGCTCATCTAGAGATATTAAACAAAGATAATTTGTAGAATATAATCGCAATAAGCATAATTAAGTATGCAAGATCAACTCTTCTAGGAAAGAAGTCTACAGTAGAGAAACTTATTTCGAGAAAAAAGAAAGAGAGCAGAAATATTAAAAAAGATTTAAAGATAATTAGAAGCATGTATTAACAATGCTCATCAAAAATAGATTAGCATATCAATAGCACAGACAAGTATTTAATGAATACAAAAATAGCAAGAATAAATAGTCTGTATAAAACAGAAATAGAAGAGCTCTCTGAAATTATATAGACCAAAAAAGATATGAAGAGCTGAAGGTATAGTAGAAGATTATATATTTAAAAGCTCAGCAAGTAATAAAGAAAGAGGATCTTGAAAAAATTAATACAGTAGTTGAACATTGCTGCGAAGCAATACAAGGCAAACACAAATATATGATAAGTAGATTATATGAAAGATCTTTGAAACAAGTAGTTATAGACAGAATCATTAAAGAGGACAACTCAGAAATAGTACTAGTAAACTAGAAAGAAAAAGTACTAGAGGAAGTAAAAAACTATTTCAAAAAGCAATTCCACAAAAGAAATATCTATATTTTAGACATGCCAATTAGGTAGAAAAAAGTATATAATCTACTAGAAAAGGTAGACAGCAAAATATATGATAGTTTAAAAGATAAGATCTCTAAAGAAGAATAGTTAAAGATACTTAAAAAGACAAAGTCTAAGTTTGCACTAGATCCATCTGGTATAAGCTACTCACTGATAAAAAAAGCAGGTACAATAGTACAAAAAATATTCAGATACCTCACTAATCTGTGTATCAGAGAAGGAGAAATCCTGTCTAAATAGAAGCTCAGCTAACTCTATTTAATTCTTAAAGGAAAGAATTAGAATTATAACTTATCTAACACTCATCTAATTGTTTTAATTGAAACTTTTTACAAAACAGTAGTGAGAGTCCTAACATACAAACTAGACAAAACTCTAGTAGATTTCAATATCTTAGAAGGTTCTAATTTTGCTTAGCTTTCAAATGATAGTACAATAAACCTAATTTAAATAATGAACAATTTGCTCAAAGATACAAAACAAAAAAATAATGAGCTATAAATTCTATTTCAAGACATGCAAAAAGTATTTGACTCTGTAGGCCTAGAAATGTGAGAGAAAGCTTTAAAAAGAATCAAGCTTCTAGAAAATATAATTAATCTCATATTAAGCTTGTATAAGAAAAGGAAAATTAAGGTAATTACAAGCTTCAGATTAACAAATGAATTTGAAGCTGAAGACAAACTCAACTAAGGAGAAGTAATCTCACCTTTAGTCTGGCATATCTTTTATGACCTACTTTTATATATAGTAAATAGTACAAAAAATATGAGATATCAGATAGTAACAAACTAGCCAACAGATATAGCTTATAATAAAACCAAAAGACTAGTATACCAACAAGCTATGCTTGCTTATGCAGATGACACAACTTGGATAGCAAGATCTAAAGATAAGCTACAGAAAATAATAAATATCTCAAATGAGTTCTATAAGATAAATGATATTGAAATAAATAGTAAAAAGTCAGAGCTAATAGTTGTAAACACCAAGAAAAAAAGAAAAGAAAAAGAGGTACTAGTAATTAAAGTAGGAAAGAATCAAGATAAAATCCTTGTAAAAAAAGACAAAAACATAGTAAAACATTTAGAAGTATAGATCTCAGGAAAAGAAAAACAACATTATAGCCTAAATATCGTAAGAAATGAAGTGAGCAGAATATGCAAAGCTATAAGATAGAAAAAAGCATCAGCAAGCTAGCTCATATACTTAAACAACAGTGTTTTGCTAACTGCATAGAATATAGACTACAAACAATATTTATAAGCAAATCAAAATGTGAAAATTTACAAAAACTAATTTAGACTTTAAACAAAAACAAACTAGAGCTAGCTAAGTCAATGCAAACTCAATTTGTAGCCACATAGGTTTTTTAAGCATGAGATCAATCTAGCAAAACTAGCTCATACATCACTTTACAAAGCTTACTCAATGTCTCAACTAGCAAGGTCTTCTAGTAGTAATAACAAGACTAAAAGTTAAAGAAAGTCAACTATAAAGCAAATATTTATATAGCTCTCTATAAGTTTAATAAACTAGTTTCTATATATAACTTAGCTGTAAAAGTATTGCATGAAGTAGCTAAACTAAACATAAAAATTAATGAGATCATGAAAGACTCTGATACTCTTAACATCAAAGAAACAGAAATATCAAGCTCACTAGATACAAAAGAGCTTTCTTTCTTTTTAAACCTGGACAAAATGAATCTTTTCATACTAGAATAGCTTATAAATAGTATAAGAAATTATCTGCTAACCTAGAATCAACTAAGTATATAATAGGTAGAAAAACAAAGAGCCATATTCTAAGCTAGTTTAAAAAACTCGAAGAAAGAATAGAAAATAGCTTTAGAGAAGTACAAGATCTCTACAAAGTAAAGAGTCCTAATAGAGAAGCAATAAAAACTTAACTACAAGTTATTTTCAAGAATAGACAGAAAAGAGAATAGATACTTTTCAAAAGAAGAGAAGGTTTTTATATAAGAAAAATAGTAAGAAAAATAGAGAATCTTGTAATAGTTGAGCACTAGAGACAATTAAGCTAACTAGCAAAGGATTGCTTATTTGACAAGTGTAGCTATTGCAACATAGGAAGCACTAGTAATAATGAGTATCTAGTTAGTATCAGATATGATGAAGGATCTCAGGTAGTCAAGATAAAAAAAATTAATGAAAAAGAAGTAATATTAAAAGCACTACTATTAGCACTTATCAAGACTAAGAAATCTTGCACAACTATAAGGTAAACCAAAAGGTATCAGTAAAAATCACAGCAAATAGTCTCAAAAGTGCAATCATACAAAGAGTAGTAGAGAATAAAAAGATTAAAAGAGAGCTAATAGATACATATAAAAAGCTAAAAGAGGAAGAAATTATTAGATATTACACAAATAGTACACTAGCAAGAAGTAGTAAAGAGCTAGGATCAGGTAGAATAGGAGCTAGCTAGTTAGTTAGAAATAGAGAGAAGATAGATAGTAGTATTAGTTTTAGTTGTAGTATAGAAAACTAGCTTTTATCAATTTGTGCAAAATTAGAAGTAATATAGATAGCTTTGCTAACAGTACCTTATATCTGAAAAGTAAAATAGGTATAAATCTGCACAGATCTGTAAAAATACAAAAAAAGTGCAGATTTTTATAAAATTTTTGATAAAAATCTGCAAAATTTTGGAAATTTACAGATTTGTACAGAATTGCATTTAATTTCTGTATCTGTCAGTGGCAGACCCGAAGATTTACACAGATTTTTATTAAATTTATTATTTAATTTTTTGCAGATCTGTATAGAACAGTACTAAAATTGATTTCCTGATGTATAGTGCTCAAACACACATATTTACTAATAGCAAAGTAGCAATAGAGGCTATTAAAAAGTATATAGGTAATAACAAGTTAAGAAGTTAGTTTAAAATGAAAAACAAAAGCTTACTAAGATAGATAAAAGACTGCTATTTAGCAAAAAGTTTAAACTTGTCATTACATAAAGTTAAAGATCATAGCAATGACAAATAGAATGAGTAAGCAAATTACTTAGCTAAAAAAGATATTAGGAGAACTAATATACTCAAAGTACCAGAGACAACACTAGGTAATATTTGAGCTATATTGAAGTAGAAAGACCAAATAATAGACTACTCGTTTAGGTTATTTATAAATATAACAACTGTGATAACATACAAAACAGAATAGGCTAAACTAAGTAAAGCAGCAGATATCATAGCCCTGAACTAAGGAGACAACTCTAGCAAAGAGCCAATTTGGAAAAATACTTGAGAAGTACTTAAGAAGTAACAAGAAAAAAAGTGCATTAGTCTAAAGAAAAGCAAAGACCTCATGTTTCATATAAAATACATCAATAATATTCTACTAACAAAAGATATCTGCTATATAAGAAACCTCAAACTATACAAAAGTAGAAGATATATAGCCTGCTTCAGAAAGGATAAAACCTTGTATCATCTAGTAGAATACGAAATTTACTAAAAAATATAGAAGAATTTAGAAGAGGAAACTTTATATCTAACAAGTCTCGAAATGTTAACAAAGTTGGACCTATCACTTGAGGAAGATGTATTGAGAAAGGCACTCTATAGTAAAGATCTAGAAGAAAAGATGTATATCAGAAAGATGCACCTCAGAAGCTTCACAAATAAGAAACAATATGCAGATATATGCAAGATAGCATAGTCAAAAAGCAAGGCAAACAAAGTATTAATAAGTTTTATTGAGCAATTCTGGTTTTGTTTTAATGAACAATTATAGAAGTTTAGGTATAAAGTGATAGTTGAATAGAAAAAAGAAAACAATATCATAACTAAAGAGAAAAGAAGGAAAAAGATAAGAAAAAAAGGAAAGGAAAATAAAGAGAACATACCTTCTACAAATAAAACAAAAAAATCAAAGAAGAAGGAAAAAACAAGAATTCAAAAAGAAGCTTCTAACAGAATTGATAGATAGATAAGGTCAGATAGTAAGAAAAGATAGTTAAAGTTCAAAATAAATTAGGTGATTTTGATATAAGCTAGTAGTAGCCTCTTATTGACTAAGAGCTAGAAATTTGTATATATAAATTTAAACGCTTATGAGAGAAATAGTTGCTGCAGCAGATCATACTTAAGTGCTAAAAAGTAACTGAGTAAGTCCTGATTAGTTTTAGAAAAGTAGTTTGCTGTAAATAGCATAGCATTTTACTTGTAGCTTAAATTAGCTTATTCTTAATAAAATGATAGACAAGATCACCTAAGAGAAAAAAAAAAAAAAAAAACTTAAAAAATATGGAAAGAATTAGATTTATACAAAAAAAAGTAGCAGAAGTAGCAAAATCTTTAGACAAAAATATTTGGGTACTAAGAGAAGAGAGATGTGAAAACAAAATAAATATTAAAGCAAAAGTATTAGTAGCAAATATATTAGATAATAGTATAAAATACTGAGCAAAATTTCTAAAATAGATACTAAAAGGAAATTTATATATAAAAAGAATATATGAAGAATTCTCTAAAGGTAATCAATAGTGTATACTAATATTTAATTGCAAGAAAGGCTTTAAAAATATACAACACAGACTAGCAAATAGAAAAGAGAAATATAAGTAGTTTAGATTAGTTAGAAAAAAAAGTGTAGTAGAAAGGAAAAGTAATAAAAAATTAGAGTTAAATAGTCTAAATATTAAATAGAAAAAAAAAAAGAATAATAAATCTGAATATAGAGTTGGAAAAGCAAATATAGAAAGTACAGAAAAAGAGATAATTAAAGAAAAAAGAATTAAATACACTGAATATTTAAGAAAAGAGAAAAGAAATATAGAAGTAAAAATTGAACTAGAAGAAGTCTTTAAGCATAGAAGTGAAGGCAAAAGTAATGATACTTATGAAAAAAGAAGAAAAAAAGTAATTGAGTCTAATAAAGAAAATAGAACTAAAAAACAAGAAACTAACTCAAATAAGATTACAGTATAGAACCTTCTAAGTAAAACAAAAAGAACTCAGATTTTTGAAATAGTATAGCTTATAAGAAGAGTTGAGTATATAAAGATGATAAAAAGTATATATGGAAGAACAAGAACTATAATTGAATTCAAAAAGAATATATATAATAAAAGAGTCTTGGAGAAGATATAGTGCTTACTATTTAAGAATTATCTATTTGTAAGAATGACAGCAGAAATCAATGAATATGAGTTACTTCATACAAGAAACAAGTTTAGTACAAGGTTACTAGATTTGCTAGAATATACCAATGAAGTACTCCTATAGCAATAAGTTAAGAGATCAGATACAAAAGCTATGCATATTTTTAAAAATACAAATGATAACAAAATGAGAAGTACAACAGTTTATTTTGAAAAGGAAGAGGATTTGGTAAGTAGCTCAAAGTTTGCAATATACTATAATAATAACAAACTAAGTTGAGTAAAAGAAAAACCAGAAAATGCAGTATCTAAAGGTAAAAAAGAGTATAGAATACAAGAAGCAATATTAGAATGAAGTAAGAAAAGCTTAGGAAAAAGAAGAGAGACAGAGATAGATCTAAAGATAAAATGTTCAAAGTATTCACAAAGCTGCAAGCAAACCAAATTTAATACTAATTCTGAATCAAAGAATATAAGAACAAAAGAAGTAGCAGAAGAGAAATAGAATTAGAGAGATCTAAATAATTTTGAAATAAGTGATAGCAAAGAAGAAGCTAGAGAAGTAATAGCAAAACTAGCATATTTAAACTCAAAAAGAAACAGAAGCAATTTGAAGTCAGATTCATATTTTCAAAACTAATAAAAGAATTAAGAAGCCTCTCTAATATATATAACTCAACAGTTACAAAGTTTAGAAGAAAGATTACTAATATAGAAATGCAAAGTACAAATTACTCCTAATACTTATACTAGTTGAATTAAAGAAATCCTTGTTTAAGTAAGAAGAAAAACTTGTACAAAAATATAAGAAACATGTAATCAAAAAGCAAACCACAACAGACTTTAGTTTTTTAAATATAGTTTCATATAATATTAATAGTCTCAAAGCTAATAGTTATAAGTTAGAGTTACTAGTAGAATTAGTAGTAGAAAATAATATAAATATTATAGGAATTAATAAGACAAATATTTCAGAATAGCAAAATAAATTTTTATATAACAAAAGAAACAAGTATATAGGATTCTGAACTAAAGCATATAAGAATAAAATTAAAGAGTTAGGAGTAGGTTTATTAGTTAATAAAATATAGAAAAAATATATAGGTTGAGTTACAAGATATAGTAACTACTATATCGATATACCAATTTTGTTTAAGAAGTATAAATTATTAGTTATTAGTATATACATTCCTCTAAACAACAATGAAGAAAAGAAAAGGATTCAATAGCAAGTAATCAAAAAGATAAGAGAATGTGAAAAAGATTAAATTAAAGTTATAGTAATAGGAAACTTCAACAATATCAGATCTAAAGAACTCGACCAAAGTAATGAAACCTCAAAAAGAAAGCAATCACTTTCACTCATAAGATGGTTTGAGAGTTTAAATCTTAAAGATATATTCAGATTGGCATATCTATACAAAAAAGAATTCATATGATCAAACAGATTAATTAGTACAAGAATAGATTATATTTGGGTTTCTAATAGTCTTTGCTAACAGATAAGGAGATGTGAGATAGTAGAGGCAGAATGTATCACAGAAAGTATCATAGAATTATATTAGCTAAGATAGGTACAGGTATCTTATAAAAAACAAGATCTTGAGCAAAAGAAAATAGTTAAAAAAAAAAAAGAATTTTTAAACTCGAGAAGGTTTAAGAAGAGGATTAGGAGAGATACAAAGCAAAGTTAGAAAAGAAACTAAAGAAAAAGCTAGAAGTAAAAAATAACATAGCTCTAGCAGAAGAAAACTTTGCAAATAAAGATATCGATAAAATATGGGATATAATATCTAGTAGCATCTTAGAAAGTATATATGCAAACCTATTAAGTCAAAAGATATCAACAAATAGAATAGTACCAAAAAAACTAAGAAGTAGTGATAAGATTTAAAAAGACTTGAGATGCTTAAGAAGAATTTGCTATATGTACCTCAAAAAAGCAGAGCAGAATATAGATACAGAAGAGCAAATTCTGAAATTAATAGAATTAATAAAAATTACGAGATGTAAATAGAGAAAATAAATGAGAAGTAATAGACAAACAGAAAAGGAGAAGATCTCAAAATATAGTAGAAGCTCCTCAGCATGAAGGTCTAACAAAAAAGAAAGAAAAAAGAGTTATCAGATATAAATATATATATAGATACTCAATATGAGGCAATTCAAAATGAACTAAAGCATATGCTTAATAGTTTGCTAGAGAGATCCTCTAAAAAGATCAAGGTTAACAGAGTAATGAAAGTAGTAAGAAATAAGAAGGTGCTATTCATAGAAGAAAAAGAAGTTCAAATGAAGTGAGATCACATTTTATGAAGCAGTTCTGAAAATGAATAACTAAACAAGACTCCTCTACTACAAGATGAACTAGAGTATATAGTTCAATAAAGAAGCTGAATAGAGATATATATAACAGCTTGCTCAATACAGTAACATAATAGGAGTAAAGAGATGCCCTTAGCAAAACCAATAACAAGTTTACTCTAGAAGTATCTGGTATTAGCTATTCACTTATTAAGAGAGTAAGAAAGTTAGTGCAAAAAGTTTTTATAACTCTTGCAAATCAGTGTTTAGCTACAAGAGATATTCTACTCAAATGGAAGTTAGAACAACTATACCCAATCTCAAAAAATAAAGAATAGAACTATGACCTATCAAATATGCAGCTAATTGTACTACTGAAAGCTTTCTGAAAAACAGTAATAAGGATAGTTAGTAAAAGACTAGACTTAATATTTGTAATATATAAAGTACTAGAAGGCCCCAACTATGCAGATCTGTTAGAAGATAGTATAGCAGACTCTATACATATCATAAACAATATCTTAAAAGATATAAGACAAAAAAACTAAGAAGTATAGGTCTTGTTTCAGGATATGAAGAAAGCCTTCGATTCAGTAAGTTTAGAAATAGTGGATAAAGCATTAAGGAGAATCAAATTACCAAAACTAGTGATAAGATTTCTTCTTAGTTTGTATAACAAAAGAAAAATCAAAGTGATTATAGAGTATGAACTGACTGAGAATTTGAAGCTAAAGACAAACTAGATTAGGAAGAGGTAGTATCTTTTCTAATGTGGCATATATTCTATGACCTCTTATTTTGCTTAATTCATAAAGAAGAAAATCTAGTATATGTTATAAATTCAGAATAGCCATAGAATCTCAAAATAAATAAAACTCAAGTATCATACTAGCAACAGAGTGTTTTAGTATATGCAAATAATACAATGTAAAAAGCTAGATCCAAAAAAGAAATGGAAAAAATAATTGATATCTCAACAGAGTTTTATAAGCTTAATAAAATTGAAATAAATAGTAATAAGTCTGAGCTCTTAGTCCTAAATTACTAAATTAAAAATGAGAACTAAGATAATAATACTGAGATTAGACTAGACAAAATAAAAAAAATAGTTTAAGCTAAAAAGGAAAATAGACAATAAGATATCTTGGAGTATAGATCTCAGAAAAAAGTAGAAAAAAATATAATGAACTAGTTATTTTAAAAGAGGTAGCAAGAATATATAAAACAATTCTATAGAAAAAAGCTTCAGTTAGCTAGCTAGTCTATTTAAATAATAGCATATTACTACTAAGTATTAAATATAGACTCTAAACTTCATTTCTCTTAAAAAATATTTGTAGATATATACAAAGACCTATTTGAACACTAATCAAAAATAAGATGGGTCTAGCTAAGTTAGCGTCAAATAGTATATATAGTTATATTAAAATTTTAGGTATATATACAATCTGGTAAAATTAGTTAGCATATTATATTACAGAGCTAACAATATGTATAAATAAACAAAATGAAGTGAGTATAACTACTAGACTTAGAATCAAAGAAATATAACTAAAAAGTATATATTTAAGTAATATCATTAGTAGTGATAAAAAGCTCAAAGACATAAAGCTTAAGTTTAACTTAGCATTCAGAATAATAAATAAAGCAAAAAAACTTAGATTTAGCTTTTAAGAAAGTAATACATATAAAGTTAAATTAGATATAAAAGGTACTAGCTTACTGACTATACTAGAGAAAAAAGTTGCAATCAGCTATAAAAATAGTCTTAATATGAATATATTTATATACAAGCAGCTAATCACTAATGAAGATGACATACTCTTGACATGGCAACAAGTTAAGTATATCAGAGGAGTTCAGAGCAGAGGTCACAAGCCAAATTGATACAAGAGGATAGAGGAAAATATACTTGAAAATAGAAGCTCAAGGAAGTTAAAAGAGATATACTGAGTAAAAGTACTAAATCAAGTAGCAATAAGATATAAGAAATCAAAAGTTGCTACAGATAAGAGAAAGAAAAAATAGATAATTTTTGAAAAAGAAACGATAGAGAGTGGAAGAATAATAAAAAAAGAGTCTAAATCACTAATCATAGAACATTAGCAACTAGGTAATAATGATGATATCAAAAATATTACTATACTAGAGAAGTGCAAAAGCTATAACCTAGGAAAACATAATAACCAAAGCTGTATAGTTAAATATAAATATAAAAGTTGATACTAAATGCTAAGAAAGGTGTATAGAAATGAAGAGACTATGTATACCAAAACTCTAGTTTCAGCATATACTAGAAACAAAAAATTAAATATACAAATCTCAAGTTTAATCTTGTATATAAAGTAATAAGTAAAAAAAAAACTAAAATTTAGCTTTTAAGAAAGTAACTATTATGAGAAAAACTTAGAGATATTAGGTTTATGTATCTTGAGTTTGCTAGAAAGAAAAAATGCAAATAGATATAGAGAGAGTAATAATATAAATATCTTTATATTTAATTAGTTAATAATAAGAAGCAGTAATAAGCTCCTAACATAGTAGCAAGTAAAATATATTAGAAGCTACAAAAGAAGAAGATGCAAACTACTCTGGTTTAAGGCTATAGAAGAAAAGTTCTAGCTAATACTTTTTTAAAGTTTTTTAAAGCAGCTTTTTGTTTAAACAAGTCAAACCAAAATACAATAAGATGTAATAAGCTAAAGATTTCTACTGACAGAAAAAAAAAAAAAATAGATTCTTTTTGAAAAAGAAAAAGTTTTTGATATAGACAATATTATAAGAAAGGAATACAAACATATATTAATCAAACATTAGTAAATTGAATTAGATAATGATTTGCTAAATACTCTAACTAACAAATATAAAGAATATATACTAAGAAAACACAATAGTTCAAGCTATCTAATAAGGCTAAGATATAATTTATAGCATCAATTATTAGAGAAAATAATAAGCAAGAAGAATATATTGACTATTGATTTGCTACTATTGGTCTTTATAGAGCTAAGTAAATTAATACATAGTATAGAAGAGGTAATCTCAATGCAAATAAAAATTAATACTTCAAGTTTAAAAAAAGCTATTATTCAAAGAGTAATTAGTAATAAGAAATTACAAAATAAACTAAGTAGTATTGTAGATAGATTAATATGCAGAAAGAAATTAGATTTTTATATAGATAGATCATTTATAGTATAATATGAAGAAGGAAAAGAGGTTAAAAAGATAAATATAAGATGAGTTGTAGCTAGTAATAAGTTTAGTAAAAATAGTATTAGCTTTAAAAGTAGAATAGTTAACTAGCTTTCTTTCATTCATACTAAACTAGATACAATATGGATAGCCTTGTTAGTAGCTCCTGTAGAGTTGAGAATAAGGATATACTCAGATAGCAAAGCAGCAATAGAAGGTATTCTTAGCTTTAAGAAGCGATTAAGTATAAGAGACATCTTCAAAACTAAGAACTGTAGCCTAATTAATCAGATCACAAATTGTTACAAAACTAAAAATATTGATTTAGAATTGATCAAAGTTAAAGAATATAGTATAAACTATTAGAATAACAAAGTAGATAAGCTCACAAAAGAAGAACTACTATCTAATCTTACCTTAGAGATACATAATATAACAATAAGCAAAATAAAAGTAGTGCTAATTTGAAAAGACAATCTAATAGATAGCCTTCTTAGATTTTTTATTAATTTAACTCTATTAACAATATATGAATATGAATAGGCAGACTTTAAAAACATTAGATTACTACTAAGTTAAAGATATGACCCACTTAATAATGAAGGCTTAAACTAGAAGAATATCTAGAATGTACTAAAAAAACTACAAAGAAAAAGATGTAATAGTATCAAAAAGAGTAAAGCTCTAATATTCAGAATAAAATATATAAACAAGTTACTACTAACTAAAGACTTATGCTATCTAAGGAATTCAGAGCTTTACAAAACCAAAATCTGTATTGTATGTATTGCAAAAGAAGAATCTCTAGAACATATCACTGAGTATCAGGTATATCAAATAATATAGAATAAGATAGAGGAATTTATTACTAAAGAGCTAGGATCAAAGTTATATGACAAGTAGAATATACTAGTCTCAGATCAAACTCTAAAAAGGATATTCTTAAGACAAGACATTACAGATATACTGAATAAAAGAAGGTTATATATCTGAAGTCTAACTAGTAACAATCTTATATTAGAGATCAAAAACCTTTTAGGATCAAACTTTAAGACTTGCAAAGCTATATGTTAGTTTATTAAGCTCTTCTGGTCTAACTTTTTTAAAAGATTATAGAAGTTTCATTGTGAGGTTATAGCAGAATAGGAAGACAAAAACAATATTAATACAAAAATAAAGAAAAGAAGACTAAAACAGAAATACAAGAAAAGTCAGAACAATAACTAAGTAAATAAAAAAAACTAGAACCTAACAAAAATGGATTTGAAGAATTTAATAAAAATAAGGAGACAAGATATCAACACATAACTGAAACTAAAATCAGAATATGAATTAAAAAAAGACTAAAGGAAAACTAGCTAAGCTTTAAAAATAACTAAAGAATCTTGATGTAGGTGCAAAAGAGTTTTTTGTAGATTATTAGAGTATATATTTGCTTAGGCAAACTACTCTTTTAGGAGGAAAATTTACTTTTGTAGCAGATCATACTTGAGTACCTAAAGTAGCTAAGTAAATTTAGAATTAAACAAAGAGAGTAATTTTGTAACTAGATTAAATTAGATTATATTACTATAATAATATTTTTTATATTTTCTCTTAATAAATGAAAAGCAAGATCACTTAAGTTAAAAAAAAAAAAAAAAACTTTGTAAAAATATGAAAGCAACAATGCAAGGAAATATAAAATAACACCTGTTATTTAATAATAGTTCTTATATACTATCTGCTAACAGGTTTAAAATTTATTACTTATTACAATATCATAGTAGCACTTATTATTTAGAAGTAGTTTTTATATGCTACTTGCTGATAAGCTTAGAGTTTATTACTCATTTATAGAAGATAAGTATCAGTTATACTCTAAATAAATACAAGTAGATAGTAGATTTTGAAAAATATATATTCTCTTTAAACTTTTTTGATATTATTACTACTTTTCTTCTAGGCCTTTTAGATATTTCTATATCAAAAAATAAAAAGTAGAGGATTTGATGAATCTTTAACAAAAGATTAGTGAATTTATACTACTTTCTAATTCAGCAAGTTATCTATTAATATTCAACTTAGACAAGATAACAAATACATATATTACTATCACATAGATAATCTAATTAGAATTTAACTATCAGATAAGTTTATTATTAGAAATATATATACATTCTTGTTTTTGTTTTTTTTTTTTTTATTTAATAAAGGTGGCTTACTATGCTGAGCAGATTTTATTAGTTTAATATATAAGGTCGTCTGTTGACAATCCTCTATAGTTTATAATTACATGAAGAGTATACAACCTGTCACACATACAACTTTTAGTCATTATCTAATTTAAGTAGTCTGCCATACAGGTAAATTATCTGTTTGGTTCTACATAAGCTATCATACCTGTAACCTGCTTGTAAGTTATCTATTTAAACACTCTGTTCATCTAACCTATACTGGAATCAACTAACATCACTATAATATTTAACCACTTAAGCTAGCTAGCTCGTTGCAGATCTATTTACCTAACTCGGCTTAGGTCCTCTCAGGATGCATATTGTTCAACATATTGTAGTACACAAAGCTCCAGTTAACCTCATAAGCAATCCTACTAAAGTGGTCCATACCTATTTCACAGATTTACTTAGCTTAGATCCTTGCAGATGTTCATACAACTCTAGTTTCTACTGTGGCTTTCCACTAGTTTTTCATATTCTATCTTCTCAGATGTTTCATAATGCAGATCCTCCTAATCTAATTAGCTGCCAAGCCAAGTTGGTATTACTAATTCTTCTTGTAGAACAGATTTATGTGTATCTAATTCGATCAGCATTTTTTGATAATAGTTTCTTTTTTCTATTCAACTATCACTTTATACCTAAACTTCTATAATTGTTCATTAAAACAAAACCAGAATTGCTCA
>CAJVPM010000133.1:0-23299 GCA_910592325.1 Scutellospora calospora | reverse complement strand
ATATTTTTGTCGAGTACAAAATTTATTGCAAATAAAGTATTGGCATGACTTGCTGAAAAGGTTAAAAAAAAAAAATACTAGCAGAGCTAAAGGACTATATAGTAATAGTATCTAACAAAAAAGCAACAAGGCCACAACTCATATTTAATAAAATGCTAAAATATCTAGATGAACAGACTTTAAACTATCTTTTAAAGATATTTAACACTTGCTTAAAACTAGAAGATATATTTAGTGCATAGAAACATAATCTAATATATCTGATATCTAAAAAACCAATCTTTACAGGTCAATTAAACTATACGCATCTAATATCTCTAATTGAGTATACAAAGAAAATCTTTACCAAGATTATCACAAACAGACTTAGCAATATCTGCTTCTCTTATCTAATTTTAAATAATTCCAACTTTGTTGTATTACCAGGCAACTCAACAACTACTCTAATAACAGTTCTTTTTTATCTAATAGAAGATACACAAGTATAGAATAAAAAGATCTGGATATTAGCATAAGATATGAGTAAAGCCTATAACTTTGTTCATATACCTTTATTAGAAAGAGCACTTCACAGAATCAAAATACTACAATCTCTAGTTAACCTTATTACTAATATATTTACTCATTATTCAAACTCATTCATTACAAATTTTAGTAATACTAAACTATACCAAGTACATAATAGAATCGACTAGGATAAAACAATTACTCTACTACTCTAGAGAATCTATTACGATCCTCTTCTCTCAAAAATAATACAACAGCATACAGGCTATATGATAGAAGGAATGAATAGCTCTCTAATTCTAAAGCAAATAACTCAAATCTAGGTATTGGCCTACATAGACAATACTCTATAGTTAGCTAACAACAAACAAGAACTCTTACAGATTCTGGAGACAGCATCATCATTCTACAAACTCACAAACATTAAGGTCAATCTAACTAAGTCAGTACTTGCTACTAATACTAAGCTGCAGTCCTCTTTAATTACTTTTGAAGGAGCTCAAATAAATTCAATAAGTATAAAAGAGGTCTTCAAATTCTTAGAATGTTGGTTTATACTAGAAAGAAATTAAAATATATTTTACAACTTAATCATACAAGAAGTAGATGATATATTACAGAAGCTAAGAATAGCTAAAATTACTGAGAAGCAAGCTATCTATATAATTAATACTGTTATCCTCACTAGACTTGCATATAGAATTCTAAATATTTTCCTTAATATTTCAACTGCAAATAGAATTACTAACAAATATACAATATTATTAAGCATAAGGCTTACTTAGCTTCTTCTATTCCAAGCTCCACACTCTATAACTGCCATAGGATATATAGCCTCAGAACAGTAGAAGACATATAGGTACAACAGAATATTTCACTTATTCATAATTTAATCAACTCTAATTATAAGTTCAGCTCTATTTTTAGAAACAGAATACAACAACTACAAGTGGCAGTAGCAATAAACAAATCTATACTTGCTCATGATTTAATTAATTTTGTAACACCAGAAAACAATACAACTACTACAAAAAGAATACATCAAATCTACAGCCTACACTGTTCGTTCACTAATACAATATCTAACTAGCCACTTATACTATAGAAAACAGGAAATAGTATAAATAATACAATTAAAACTCTTCCAAATTCAGTAGCTATTAAAAAATATCTAAATAAAATTAGACTCTATTTTGTTGAACAAGTTCTGAATTGTAACAATACGATAACTTTTCTATAGATGTTTTTACTATATACAATCGAGAATATACTAAGAGGAAAAGAGCCCAAATAGTATAAGCAACTTACACAGGCAATAACAAATAGTAGTCTTGCTACTACTAGTAGTAATCTGCAATATCCCAATTTGTATATTATTAACTATATACCAATAGCTAAAAATAATTAGATTCTTCTATCAGCAAATAATATAATATCAATCTACAAAGTCATATCTATCACTAAAGACAATATAGCCAAATTAAAACACTGGAAGCAATATCTAAACCAAAAGCTCTTGGCACCCTGTAAAGGCTATATGACAAACAATACTAGTCTAGAATCTATACAGAATTTCTGTTATCTATATACAGAAATTACTCTAGCTATATAACTATATGTTAGCAAAACAAAGAAACTATACTCTAATATAGAAAAAATTACCTCTTTTATACAGAACAAGAAGGAAAGAAGAGCAAATGAACAAGCAAATAACAGAACAAAAACAAATACAGTTTACTCAAACAAAAAAACAAAAAAGAACCTAGAGCTTATCAATAATATTATCTCTAAAACAAATATTCAGAACAAACTAGTCAGTATATACATACAAACTAAATATAGTAAACATATAACTATAATTCTAAGCACAAAATAGTAGAAGATACAACTACAAAAGTAAAATATCTAGTCATATATTGGAGTATACTAGATACAGATATTAATTTCTCAGTTAAAACAAATACATAGCTAAACAAAGCTCATGCACTACTTACAGCTATAGTAATAATTATACTTTTACTACTAACTGAATGCAAGCTAATATTAATATCATTATCTTAACAAATACAAAGACTATTTAACATATTAGCTGATAGCAATTACAATACAAGGAACAAAATACTAAAGCAAAAAGAGTAGTTCTTATAGCTTATGATATATATACTTTATCATAAGAAGTAGCTTGAAATTAATGTAGAAATATCAAACAACTAATATAATAACAAACCTACTATATTACTAGAAGTAATTCTCAACTTTGATCAAGCTAGACATGATACCTACTACTTGCAATGGCATAACAATACTATCATATATCAGCCTAGATATTTCATATGACATATCAATAATGCAATCCATTTTGCAGAGTGGCATTCCCAGAATAGAACCTTTCAATAGGATCTATACAGAGAAAAAATTAATTGGAAAGCAATAACTGAGAACCTAAATTACAACTACTTGCCAACAAGCAGAAGTATATGCCTCAAGTACTTATTACTAAAAGCATTTAAAGTTAAGCTACTATTAGATGAACTACTAGTCACAACTAATCTAGTTAAAAGAAATCTAAACAAATACTTATCTACATTATGTAAAAGATATAATGAAAAACCTGAAGATAATAGGCACTGGATCATTTGCTCAAAAAACAATATTATATTAGAACAAATAATAACTAAAAGTCTAGATCTAATACTAGGCAAAGACTCACAACTGCAGCTAACTAAGAAGATCAAAAAGATTATACTATTAAATATATTCTACAATACTAAAGATTTAGAAGCCAAATCTATTCAAACTATTTATAGCTTTATCTCTAAAGTTATATCACAACTGCTAACCTCTATTAATAATACATCCAAGATAACAAAGTCTTATAAACTTTTTTATAAGATTCAAAAAGCCCTCTATAATAAGATTTGGATTTACAGATACAAAGAATAGCATGAACCTAATAACTCAACTTCAGATATAAAGAGAATACAAACTGAACAAGACCAAAATAGCATTACAGAAGACTCTATACCTACACTATCTAAACAACAATGTATCTAATAGAAATTGAATACTTGAACAAAAAGGTTTATTACTACTAATGCATCTCTGAATATACTTGCATATATAATAAACTAGGTAGGGCTTTGGTCTCCTCTGGTTAAAGAGCCTAGGCTAAGAATAAACTAGCACTAGTTTTTAGTTTTAAGTAGATTAAAATATACATCCTTGTAAAATTACAATATAATGAATATATTATCTGAATAAAAACTAAAGCAAGACCTTCTTCTTCCAAAAAAAAAAATAAAAAATAAAACTTTCTCTTTTTAATAAGTTTTTTTTTAGAAGCTATAAATATAGCTACTATCTTTAAAATAATAATATTCTCTACTAATTGTAGGCTATTTTTAAAGAAGAATAATAGAGTAAGTAAGTAGTTAAATTTATTTCTATAGAGAATCAAGTATATATTAATTAAATTCAATATATAAGACAGGTTTTGGCAAACTTTATAACTGTAAAAACTAAGTATATAGTGAGTATTTTTACAGAAGACTCTAATATAACTTCAGTAATTACTTCTTTATTATATACAAAGTTATTTGTTATAATTAATTCTTATTCAAATATAACTATTCTATTCTTAACTCAAATCAAACTCATAGATTATTTATTTAATATTTAACTAAATCTAATCACAAACTTTTTTTAAAAATTTATATAATTTTGTATTTAAAAAAATTCATATTTATATCAATATTCTTAACTTCTTATTACTATACTATACTATATTCTATTCTACTAATTATTTAAAATTTTTTAATTTACTAATTAAATTACAAATACTAAACAACTCTTTACTATTTAATATTATAATACATAATATAAAAAGATACAACTAACTACTGAAAAGAAAATTATATGACAAGTATTATCTCATATATAATTTACATATTATAAGCTTTACTAAAATCAAAATATTAGCTCAATATACCTTACTCTATTTTTTTAATACAAAAGACTTTTTATATTTTTAAGCTAACTCTAAGATTTCTATAGAAAATATTTGTATTATAGTTAATAATACAATTAGACTATATATATACAACATTTATATATATTTAAAAGGAGCTATCACTATTAATTTTTTTTTTTAAAAAACAACTTTAAATTTTGTATTATATTAATTTATTTATCTAATACAAATCTACTAACTAGACTAATAATACAAAGCAAAGTTATTTACTAGATCTAGAATATTTTATCTACTAACTTATTTCTTATTATTTTAGAAGATTTTAATTCAAATACATAATACTAAACTTCTTATTCTGCTAAAACTAATCTACTTTTTTATATATAAAGCTAAAACATATATAATTTAGCTAACTATACCTTAACAAATTAATATATAGAAACTCCTATAGTAAAAAGAAATATTAAGCTATTTTAAATTTTAAGTATATCTTGTAATCTAATAATTAGAATTAAATATTTTTTATATTATTTAATTCACCTTAATAGGATAAATTAAATGATATAAAAAATATTTAATTCTAATTATTAGATCACAAAATATACTCATTTAAAGACTAAAATTTAAAATAGCCTAATACCTTTTTTTGCTATAGAAATTCCTATATATAGCAAAATAATCATTTCAGTAGCTGAATAAATTATATATAAATATACTATTCTACTATACTATACTTTCTAAACTTTATACTTATAAATCCTGAAACTATATCTAATAGTAACTACTAAATTCTTATTTCTTTATAGTCTTTTCTTTTTGTTTTTTAAAATAGAATCAGAAATAAAAATAATATTTGATATAGAATATTTAATTATAAATTTATAAACTTTGAATTATAAAAAGAATTTATAAACTCTGTCTCATATAATCTGAACTAAAACAAAATATTAGCAAGCTTAATTCAAACAGAATCATTAGAAAATAGCTAGCACAAAATACAAATGAATATTTCTAAAGCTATTCTTTCAAAAATTCTTAACAAAAAATTTAAAGTTTCTAACTTTTAAAACTAATATATATCTAAAGCTACTGACTTGTTTTAAGATTTATAACTCTCTTTATTGATCATTTTAACTATTTTTGGAGTCAAAGAAAAATCTAAAAAATACAAAACTTTCACTAAGAAACAGTACTAGAGTCTTTAAGAAAAAAAAGAGAAACCAAAGAAATACATATAAAAAAGATAAAAGAAAATAGAAAAAAAATAGAAGCTCTAGAAGAAAATTTGATATAAAATAAATACAGAAAACTTTTGTTAACAAAAAGTAGGAATTAGAATATACTCTAAACTGCAGATTACTTTACATAATACAAATATATAAAAAGATATAAACAAACAAATATATTATAAAGTAACTTTATGTGTTATATAGCAAAACTAGAAACTAAGTATATATAACCAAAACTAGATAACATACTAGCAAAGAGAAAAAAAATCAGAGATTTTTGAAAAAAAGTTAAAATTGCTTAAAATATAGTAGATAGAAGTATAGTATAATAGTAAGGAGGCATAAGAAATATTAGAAATAAATAGATTAGATAATAAGAAAATATATGAAGTATGTGAAATAAAGCTAAAACAATAATATTAGTTAAAATAGTAACTAAGAAGTATAGTAAAGAGATAATAACAGAAGGTAACAAGTTAGTAATAGGTTTAGAAGACTATATAGATAGAATAATAGTAGAAATATTAGAGGTAAAAAGTGATATAGTTACAGTAGCCAAAAAATAGAAGAAAGTAATAGAAAGAGCAATGATAATAGAAGGAATCAACAGAGTTAAGATTGTATTAGGACAAGTAAATAAAAATGCAAATGCAAAGAAAAATAAAATAGTAGTACAAGATAGCAGAGTAAATATAGAAATAGTAGACTAAATGAATACAACTAAAACAGAAGATAGTTTAGAAATACAAGAGCTAACAAGAGATAAACAACTAATAGTGAATAGAAAAGATAGAATAAAATATAGTTTAATAGAAAATATTAAAGAAATACAAGAGAAAGAAATTTTTTTAACAAACCTAGTTTAGTATATTAATCTTATAAAAGAATTAGAGGATGAAATCCTAGTAGCAAAGTATGACTTCTCTCTAGAAAGAAGTATATAGATACTAAATAAAGATAGCTATGAAAGAAAAAGGAATATTAGAGCCAAAGTAGTAGCTCTTAAAGTTCTCAGAAACAATGAGAATCACAGAGAAAAATCATTAAGATAGTTAATCAGAAGAAATATATATCTAAAAGAAATATCTGAAAAGTTTAAACAAGGAAACTATTGGTATCTATTGATATTTGACTATATGAAAGACTTTAAAAAAGCAAGAAAGAAACTAAAGAGTAAAAAAGAAGACTATAAAAAAGCAAAACTTTTTTTTTTTTTTCAGCAATTATGCTAATACTTTATTTAATCAATAATTTTAATTTACAACTAAAATATTTCTATTTAGCATATATTACTATCTAGTAACTACTACTAAGTATTAACTCACTCAGTTACTATTATAGTATCTAAGTGCAATTTGCTATAGTGACCTTTGATCTCTTTACTTTCAGACTTATAGAATGAGTAACTAAAAGTACCTTGAAGGAAGGACACCACAGCCTATTATATTTGCTAATTATATTTATAAACCTTTTTCTCTTTTTACAATTCTCTCTAACAAACTATCATTTGCTAATTTAAAGTCTAAACTCAATACCTTACTGTTCTTATCTATTCATTCTTCATCTAATATAGTTCAGCTTGCTTTGTTTATCTTTTTTTTTTATTCCTTTCTCTTGTTTTTCTTATTTTGCTAACTTTTTTGTCTTTTAGCGATATTTTTTCATCTTTTTCTTAATTATTCATATCTGTACATCTTTGAATTCAGACTTCTAAGTATATATGTTCTATCTAAAGATTCCAGAATATACATTAGAATTTTATAGTAGATTTCTTCATAACAATTACTTCCTTTATTTTTCTAGCAATATTTTTATTTAAGATTCCTCATAGCTATTTAACATGTTGGGTTTGTTTTTCTTTTTCAGATGTCTTTATTATGATCTGCTTTAACTTGTAGAGATTCCAACTTTCTTCTCTTCTCTTATCACTTTGTATCTTTTTTTAAACTTCTTCAATTATTATTGTTAATATATCCTGTGCTTTTTATAGCAGATAATATGCTCATCTAATTCTAGCTTATTAAAACATCTTTTGCATATATTGTTCTTATATACATTCAGTTTTCTATTGTTTAATACTTTGATAGTAGGAAGCAAATTCTCAATACACTTTACTTTAAATATATGTAAGTAGTTTGTTTTTATGCTTCTACTTTGCTACTTATAACAACTTCTTAACAAGCTTTTGAATACTTTCTAGTTTTGACTTTTGAGACGATTCTGATACCAAATATTATTTTTTTTCCTTAACTATATCTATTCTGCCTTGTATATTGTTTAAACTAAATTCTTAACAAATGTTCTTAGTAGTATGTCTAATTTGCAACCTTCTCACTTTGGAATGAACTTAATATTTTTGATACTGACATTATTAACTTTTAGCAGTATATCTCTATTTGTATCTTCTTTTACTAACTGATCTGCTATGTCATTATATAGATCACCTGAGTATGCTTTTACTTTAGTCAGCTCTAGTTGTATTTTCTTGCTTCTGCAAGCTTTGACTATTACTCATAAAAGGCTATTATTTTTGGTTTTAAGCCAGCATCATATACTTTTATTCTTCAGGCTTTTTGTTATTACTAATATTATACATATACTATCTGTATATATTTCTATACTGCATTCATTTGGTGCTATTAATACTACCATTAAACATACTGCTAGCTCCACTCAAGTTGATGAGAACTAGTTTCTAATTCTACCCTTATGACTACACACTACTTCATTTTGCTCATCTATCTGTACTATGCTATATCTTATTTTTTGCTATACATTCTCTCTTTGCAATGACCTATTAGTATACACTACTATCTTTTTTCTCTTTATATTCTTTCTAAGACTATCACCTAGTTCTGCTCTAATGCTTTCTTCGTTAATTACCTGCTTTATTAATTCTGTACTCCAATTGTCTTCTATTATTACTCTCTTGAGACCTATGAGCTCTTTTATTTCATTATGCCTTGCTGTTCTCTTTTCTTTTTCATCTCTTCTAAGAAACTCTTCCTTGTTTACTATTATATATATATCACTTTTTTTCTTTCTAATTAGATTTGAGATATCTTGCACTTTTTTTAATTCTACTCATCTTCTGATATCTTCTTTCTTCAGTATTTTGAAATCTTCATTATACTCTTCTGTGTATTATATTTCATTTTCTTTATCTTCCTCTCATACTTCTACTTCTGCAGTTTTTCTACTTTTTCTTGTAATACATCCTAATTTTATTTTTCTAACTATATCTGGCTCAATAAAATCTACTCTCTTTTTTTTTTGTCTTTGGATACCTTTTCTCTTTCATACTCAATTTGCAAGCCTTCTTCTCCTTTAAACTCTTCTTTAATTCTTCTTGAACACATGTCTTCAATTACTTCTTTTTCTAATATTGCAAACTATTTAGCTTTTTTACTTACATATTTTTTTCTTAGTACTTTAAATTATCTTCAAGTTATCATATATTCTTTTTTGTAATCAAGAAGCTGATTAAATACCAAATATTTAGTCTGCTAGCTTCAACTGTATGCTTTCCTTTTTTAACTTTTCTGAGAATATTTTCAACTAGCAAATCATTTCTTCTATTTAATTCTAAAATATTTTAGCTTTCTGTATTTATACTGTTGAAGACTATAAATTCGAGTTTTTTAGCAAAATATAATGTTTTAGCATCTAGATTTTTAATACTAGAGCCTTTTTAATTATTGTTTTGTACTAATAGAATATACTCAACTGAGTTTAGATCTAATTAGTATTGTTTGAGTCACATATTAGTTGTATTATCTAAGAGGTCATTTGAATTTATATATATAAATAGCTCAGATATATGATGCTCTATATACTTCTGCTATAAACTCATAATTCTGAAGATTTCTCTGTGTAGGATTATTGTATTAATACATATAATTAGTAGTTCAGCTTTTTGCTTTAATAGTTTAAGAAATGGTTAGTATATTGCATCATATTTTTTTTGCTCTATTAATATATTTGATAGAATATACTCTAATTTAGATAATAGTATCATATTGTTTATATATATTATTTGATTGACTAATAACTTTTTTATTCTTAACATACTTGTTATACTACTTACTACTTTTCTGCACTAGCTTATACTTGCTTTTTCTTAGTTTTTGAGATTAATTCAAACTCCTAAGAATCTTGTGCTTTCTTCTATTTTCTTAACTTCAACATACTCTAGTAGTGTTTCTATTCAGATACTGTCTGATGCCTTGAATTTTATACCTAATCTCTATGCAATTATTTTAGCAGTCAACAGATATGTTCCTGATTTTCATAACCTGATGCATGTTTATAGTAAATTTGCACATCATTTTTCATAATTTTTATATGAAAAAAGACAGTCGAAGAACTTCTTTTCTAATGTTTTGTCTTTTTTCTAAAATAAATCTAAATGATTAATTAACATAAAATAAGTTCAGTTTCACTACCTTTCATAGATACAATTTTTATTCACATATGTGTATTTGCTTTAAAAGAATCGTAACCCAAAGTTAACAAAGTAAATGATCTCATGTAATTAACTGTCATTATATGATTAGTGCAGAGTATGTTCCTGATTTTTATAATCTAATGCATGTCTATAATAAATTTGCACATCATTTTTAGTAATTTTTATATAAAAAAAAAGCAGTCGAAGAACTTCTTTTCTAATATTTTATCTTTTTTCAAAAGTAAATCTAAATAATTAATTAACATGAAATAAGTTCGGTTTCACTACTTTTCATAGATACAATTTTTATCCACATATGTACATTTGCTTTAAAAGAATCATAAATCAAAGTTAACAAAGTGAGGCAATCACGTGACTGATTGCCATTCTATGATTGGTACTGTACCTTATTTTCTGAAAATGTTAAATATGCACTATATATAATTTTTTTGGTTTTCTTGATAAATTTCAGCATGTATTATAAAGGATTTTTTCTTAATTCTGTATATAACCGAATTAATTGACCAAATGTTATTTAAGATTCAATAGAAAGTTTGTAATCGACAGTGTACTTTTCCTTCACTGCTCGACTTGGATCTGGTACATTCTTCTACCTATCCCAAGGATTTACTGAAATAAAAATGAATAGAATATTTATTGTTAATAAGGCTGTTCGAAGTTGATTCTTCGGTTAATGTCACCTCCCCTCAGCTAAAGGCTCCTCCTGAGAAATGAATAACTAATCAAAATGCTGGATAACTCTCACCAATCTCTTGATTTAACATTGACCAATCAAATTGTCTCATATCTGTTCATTCTATATATTCGTTTAATTTTATCTCCCCAAGAGTTCTAAAAGTAACGTTAACTGAAAATTCAATTGCAAGTGACCTAATTATATAATTTGAACACATCTGACTTGTGACAGAGTTACATATTGTGAAATGATATGTATGCTAAAAACAGTGTCAAAGTTTGCTATCAAAATTTACTAAGATCAGAAAAGCAAATAGAATATGCGAAATGAACAGTCTTAGTATTTATTAACGAGATAAAGTAGGAGTTGAAATAGATGAACTCGGAAGATAATAATGCATTTATTTATCATCAAAAGTCCCATGAAACAGAAATCCAAAAGTGATAAAAAAAAGAAACTTACAGTATTAGAAATTGTTATTGAAATGTTGAAGTTAAGAAGGATGTTAAAATAGTGAAAAATGATATCAAGCTTCCGAGTAGTAACAATACAACTTATGCAACTACTATAACCAACTCTAATAACTAAAACACTTCGACCGAGGCGTTTATGAGTTAGCCTGTGTAATTAAAGTTAGTTATAATAGTTAGCGTTAGTCAAGAATTCAGGTAATTGGAATTTTTATAATTTGTACTACATTAGACCACTGCAATGGCGAGTGGTAATTTTCACTTTTACAAAGTTTACTTATTATCAAAAACTAGAGATAGGTATCATGCGTACGCATGATACCTGAAATGTGTACTGAATGCGTATTTATGCATATTTTTTCATTTAATACGCATTTTTGCTCATCAAGAATTTATATATATTTTGGTTAGGCCGCGTAATTTAGCCTAGGAGCATAATGCTAGGCGGAATTAAAGGATAGGAATTTCAAAAGTTCTGAAAAGAAGTGAATGAACCTAAAGACGAGCAAGGTCGTGACCAATTTTTTTCAAAATGAAACAGAATAAAGAGAATTTACATCATGCGGTATCATGCACATTTTACATTTCATGCGCATTAATATACATTTATGCAAATGTTATTATAAAATACGTATTTTTTCTATCAAAAACCCAAAACAAGGAATGCTGATAAATATATAATGTTAGATGCTAGAATTGAGCATAGAGCATTCATTTATTGTCAAGTCAGATGCAACTCTCATCTGAATATCTGACATTATCGTTATGAAATAAGTGAATAATAACCATGAAATGAAATAATGGATTGAAAACATGAGATGCTTGAAGACTTATTAACTTGTGGGTAGTGATGGGCATGCGTAGGATCCACACAGGATTTTTAATATGATCCCTAATTCAGGCTAGCTGGCCCGCATTAACATAATTTTAAGAAACTCACAATGTAATCCTATCATGCGCATAACCCACACAGAATATTTTGGAAAACCGTGATTTGCCCATCACTACTTGTGGGTGACCTTAATTGGTAACTTGTTCTATAATGCCTTTAGGCAGGTTGGCAATGGAGCTCAATGGAGCCCAATAAAGCTACGAATAGAGCCAATAGAGCTAATGGAGCTCTGAATGGAGCCAATGGATACTAGTATTTTGAGCTCTATTTGTGTAACCATTGAGCTTCATTGGCTCCATTGCCAACCCTACCTGTAGGGTATTATCATTATAGTATTCAATCCACGTAGTTTAAAGATTAGTAAACATTATTTGCTAGTTATTACAAAAACAGTAGGCATATTCATGTAAAAGACATATGAAAGGGATCGATTTATCTAAAACAGATTAGAATTTCTTAATCCTAGATGAACTGTGTTTTATACTCCCATTTTAATAAAAGTACTCAAAATAGTTCTCAGAACAGTTCTCAAATAGTTTAATAGAGACTTTCCTGTTATTGTGAGTGCTACAAATTGAAATTAAGACTTTAGACTATCAATTACATAACGTACTGGAAAGATCTTTATCAGTAATATAAATAATAATACACTAATTGAATATTATCATTAACATCAGTGATAAGAGTTTTTCTAGTACATCATATAATGTTTCATTTTTTCTTGAAAGTACACTTTATTTTCAAAATTGAAAAAGTTAATCTATTAGTGACTTGGTTTAATTGTATAAATCTGAAAATCTATAATCAATTTGGCAATTGCTATCGCTATGGTCTGCAGAGTAGACTATCGCTATCGCTATGCAAAGTCAATAAAAAACTCTCAAGCCTCACAAAAAAAGATATGAAGGCAAATAGGTCATTTCTATTTTTGCACTGAATACCATTGTTAGTGATGAGAAAAATGCGTATTTTATAATAACATACATATGAATGCATATTAATGCACATAAAATGTAAAATATGCATGATACCATATGATATAATGATAAATTCTCTTTTTTTCAAAAAAAATCAGTATGTTTCTCAAATTTCAGTCATGACCTTGCTCATCTTTGAGGTTCATTTATTTCTTTCTGGAACTTTTGAAATTTCTATCTCTTAATTCTACCTGGTATTATGCTCTCTGGCCTAAATTACGCAACCTAACCAAAACATATCGATATATTGATATAAATTCTTGATAGACAAAAATACGCATGAAATGAAAAAATGAGCATAAATGTGCATTTATGCGTACATTTCAGATAACATGTGTGTATGATACCTATCTCTAACCATTGTATGTACAAATAACAATGTAGATTGAGTGAGAGTTATGCTTGTAATGTTAAATCAAGAAAGTTAGTTTGATATAATGATGATAATGCACTTACTCAAAAGCGAAATCAATTGATAGCATCAGTAATATTGTATATAATGATAACAATAAACTATTGCTATGTAATATAATGCAGTGTATTAGGAAAATATCAAAGGAAAAATAACAATAGTTTTCTATACATACTGATACATACTTTTTAACAAATAAATCTATATTGTTTGGTTTATTGTCTTCGAACTTTTCTGCTCTCTAATTTAATAAATATAAAGCAAGTGATTATAATCATAATTGAACTTTAAAACATGATCTAATGCTAATATTATGCTTTGCAAAATTATTCGACTTCAATTTTTTTTATATTACTAAAATATTAAATATCGCTACCTTTTATAAATTATCTTTCAAATACTATTTTTTTTTTTTTTTTTTTTATAACTCCCAGCAGAAACTTTCAAATACTATTAAATAATAGATGATGAATGGCTTGAGTATCGGTATATAAATGAAGAATTTCTTGAGTATTATGACTCTGACATTGATTATGAAATATTAGATGATAATAAAAGCTATCTCGAAAATGTATCAATATCTGAAATACCATCCACTCCCAAAACTACAACCGATGAAAGCATAACTACAAATAATGAGCATACTATTAATGATATTGTTTTTAATGAAGAAGCGTTAAATCATGCAAAAAAATTTGCTGTATCTATACTCGAAAATTTTGAACAATATGAAAGAGATATTAATTGGTTGGCATTAGATGATGACTTGCAATCAGAATATGAATCAATGTGAACCTTACCAACAGATGATAATCATGCGATTGATTATGAAATAACAATAAGCATCAAAAAAGACATTAATTAAAGCAATACTCAATGTGTTATCATTGATTATTTTGAATATGAAGGAGGTTTTAGATGTTGTTTCAAACCTGTATATAGGCCAATTAAACAGTTTATAGGGATTTGGGAGTTAGATTCTAAGGTTTTAGATGTAGCACTCAAGGCAGGAACAGAAAATGCATTAACGAGTCTTGGAGTTTGTAATAATCATTTTAATTTTGATCAAAGCAAGAATCTTCATATAGTTGGGTCAAAACATCATATTTCAGTTCATAAAAGTTAGATTCATAAATGAAAATGCATGTTTTGTAATTTAGATAAGTATTTTTTTAGCAGAGGAGGATGTTGTACTCAACATTTATGGAAAATATTTGGATGAAATATTTGTATTCTATGTGCAGGACTAAAAGTTTGTCCAGTATTCATTGAAAAAGATCAGCAATTCGTTAAATCATCTACAAGCCAAATATACTCAAAATTTGTTTGCTCATGCTGCTTTGACAATGAAGGTAGACACTTTTTTCAACGTAGAAGAACAGGTGTATCACAATTTTCTTGTGTTGAAAAACATATAAATGACAATCAATGTTCCCTTCATCTTTTAGGATGATGGATTCAAGAAATGTCGACAGATCAGGATCAAGAATTTCAAGCTATACTTTTAGAAGAGGTTTGGTCAGCTGTTGTTAAGTTTTTAGATAAAAAAATAAGTATATCTAAGGACCCAAACATTGAGCAAATTACAAAAGTTCAACCACCAACATATTTTAGTATTAGAGCTATACTTCGTATTAAAAAAGTTAATTTATGTCAATTAGAAGAAAAAAACAAGTATATTGATATTATATTAAACCAATCACAAGAATTAAAAGAAGCTCTAGGAACCATGATTTGGCGATCAAGATCTGAGATATGTGCACAGCGAAAAATACTTGAAACACCTAGCACATTACAGGAATTTCATAATGGATTTCCTAAATATATTAGAAATCTATTTGATAACTTTATTATTTTTATTATGTGAAAGAAGTGGGATATTGTTCAAAAAAAACATATACAACGTGGACTTATCCCAAGTGAATTTAATATAGAAAGAGCAATTAAGATATCAGTATTTATATTATCATTAATTTTTTCAATGTCATTTCTAGGTATTAATTTTTGGTTTTCTCATGTAATGAGTTCTCTATGTAGAAAACCTAAACTACTAAGTTCACTTTATACAATTTTGTGTACCGTGAATATAGTTTCACATACAAATCATTATGAAAGAAAATTAGAAAAATTAAGAATGGGTAATGTTAATATATCAAAAAAACTTATATCTGGCAATAATATCTGGAACTTATGTGTGATAGATAACATTGATATGAAAGAAAATACATTTACATATGACAATATTTTTGATGCCTAAAGGTATACTTCACATGCTACACTTCAGATAGTTTTCTAATTTACATTACCAGAATTCTTATTTAATATCGCTAAAGAATTTAGTTTAATTTCTGAATATAAATTTTGGGTTGGAATGTCAAATTTTACTAAAAATGAAATTCAAAAGTTTGAAAATATTTTCAATTCTCTTTTAATTTCTAATCATAGTTTTGATCTTTGTAAATTGCGACAAGAAATAAAAAAAATTATTCAAATAGGATGTTTAGTAGATCCACCTAATGTAATTATTTTAGAACCTGATGAAAATCTATGTAATGATGAAAATGTCTACAATGCTGTGAAAATGTACTATGAAGATGTTGAAATTAATTATAATGGGTATCTTTATATAGCATGTGATGAAGCTATCTTCCAACGTCTTAGAAAATTATATGAGACTTAACCAAAAATATGTTTAATACTTGGTGGATAGCATACATCCAAAATAATATGTACTACTTTGCTTCATCTGTTTTCTGGTTATGGAGTTTTTAACTTGGCTGCTGTTTTAGGAGTATCTTATCTAGATAAGCTTGAAAAAGCAGTTGATTATATAGCAACATGCTGTGTTTTAGAGTTATTATAGGTCGCAGTGGGTAATACTCTTTGTCAGTATACAAATAACAAATCTATAAGAATATGTGATATTTTAGAAAATAACAATAATATAGTAAAAGTGTGGTATTTATTTTTTTGTTGGACAGGTTTGTGGTTAAGTCATAAACTTGGAATTCATCATAGAAATTATGATATGCAAATAGAAAACCTTATCTTATTCGTACCACTTTTTCTAGTAGTAAGGCATAGTAATTATGCACAGTTAGTTATATATTTTTTATTATATATTGGCAAGAATCCTATTTTACAAAAAATATTTAGATATGTCTGTTCTGTAAATTTAATATGTCCAGGCTGTTATTTCGCTTTTGATGAAGCAATTGAAAGATTCGGTGTTAAATTTATAAAACAAAACATAAATTCAGTTTTTCGATCAAATAAGGATTTAAAATGTAGAATTATTTTAGTACAATCAGAGCAAGAACGGCTTAATTTGCTATTAAGTGAATATGTAAATGAAAGCTCATTAACACTAATAGATCGATCTATAAAATTTCGAGAAGAAGTTTTGCAAAAATTAGCAAATCAACTATTAGAAGCATTTAATCACACAGATCCTACTCAACACCAACTTTTTAAGAGAGCATCACAAAATAATAATGAAGGGTTTTGAAATCTTTTTGAGTATTATGATTATAGAAGAGAGCGATTACAGCTTATCTACAAACAAGATATTGAAAAGTTTATGCCACACAATACTTCAGGTCGGCGAAGTCAAAATGTTGTATTGATACTTTTGCCTAACAGCAGAAACATCAAAAAGAAGAAATAAAAAAAGACAATAAAAGGAGTTCTAAAAGTAAATAATAAAGTTTAATATTTATTAACTAGAGCTAAAAAGAGCAAAGTGAAAACTATTTAAGCTTTATTGAATTTAGAAATATTTTGGCTCTAGTTTAAAGTAATTTTAATTTAATTTATTGTATTTAGAAAAAAAATCAAAAACTTGTACTCACATACAGATTTTTTATGTCTTGCTTAGGTGATTACAATTCGGAATACTATCGCTCATGCATTTGCTAATCTTTTTGATGATGCTTCTTTTGACAAATTATAAATATCAAAGCAAAATATATACCTATAACTAAATATTCAGGGCTTCAATTCACAAAATATCACTATTTTTCTAGCAATATAAGTGTTTTATACTATATAGAAACTTAGCTAAAAATTTTAAAATTAAAATAGATAATCATATGGGCCCAACACTATTATATCAAGCTATAACCAAGGATATAGCAATAGTGATAGTACTAATTTGACTTATTAATTTATCATTATTATATTTCAGAAGTAAAATTAAGAACTTTCACTTGTATTCAGTTTCTTGCTTAGGTAATTACAAATTGTAATTACAAGATTTAATACTCGTAAGCTGCAATAAATCTTGAAAATAAAAATTTGTAGCTAACCTTTTATTTGTGACAGATTACAAATATTAGAACAATGAAGAATAACAAAGATTACTTTATGAATCTATTATAGCAATACAAAAAATTTGAATATGTTTACTGTACTGCACTGCTATCGCTATTAGTTCCTTATTTAATACTTTCTTTAAATAATATCTGAAAAAATTGTATAAGATTGATTTAATAGATTTAATTTAAACATAATATCACTATGTCACAATATCCTCCAGCTTGCATACCCACACTATGTATAATGTCTATTTTTTTTAATAAGACCTGAGTATTAAAGGCAGTGCAGTACAATAATTCTAAAAGTCTTAGACTGAATAACTAGAGCTCCAGCATGCAAATTATTACCATTTTTCTAATTTTAAATAATATAAAACATTTCATGTGACTTGGCAAACTATGTCGATACTTGTCAGTACGTCAATTTTACATATAAAATAAGGAGTAATGAATTGTAACAACCATAATGATTTTTTTAAATTTCATTTTTAACTACTATCTAAACATTGTATAAATTAATATTTAAAGCTGAAGAATAGTTATCTAAAATATAAAATAGATTATAATTTTGATTATTTTTAAATAAAAATTATATAGATTTTTTTCTTCGAATTTCTTATAAAAATTAGGTGTGTTACATCAATGGACACTATAATGATTAGCAGTATGCATGACATTTCCTATGACCGTTAGATTTTGTTCTATTAATCTCTATATTATTTAGCTTAAAGAACTTATTAGATATATTTACAATATTCTGTAGTGAGTCTTTAGATGATGCAATTTATGTAGTATTATCTGTGTAAGCTAATGCTGAGATCTCAATAATTTCCTTCTTTACAATATTTTTACTTATATCTGATAGCTAATTCAGATGTATTTGGTATTCAAGTTTTGCTTATTATATATGTACTAGTAGTAGATTATAAAAAATTCTTTATATTAAAGGTGAGATAACTTCCTCTTGGTCTATTCTATCCCTTGCTATAAAGAAACTTGTTGGTCTATTGTCTGTGATTACTCTAATTTCATAGTTTTTGTATAGATACTTAATGAATATGATCAGCTTTTCAGAAAACTTTATTCTTTTTATAGCAAGTTTGAGTACTATTATGCTAACTGAATCGAATACTTTTTTCATATCTTGGAATACTATTCAAAGTTCATTATTTTTTTGTTTAGTATCTTCGATTACATTATTAAGGATATGTATAGGGCTATTGTACTTTCTTCAAATAGTCTTGTGAAGTTTGTACTTTTAAGTATATTCTTTTGACTTATTATTTTGCATAGTCTTTTCTAAACAATTCTTACTACTAGCTTTCTAAAAGTTTCAAGTAACATAATAGATCATATAGCTACTAGGTTATATTCCTAGTTAGTACTCATTGGAATTAAATAGATTTGGTCAAGTTTCTACTTCTTTAGGAACTTCTCTTCTAGAATGATCCTGTTTGCAAACTCTATTAGTCATCTTTTGCTTTCATTATTTATGTTTTTGATTAGCTTATAGCCAATATCTGATATTCCTGATGTAGTATCTTTTTGTAATGTGTTTATTACTTTATTCTACTTTTTTTCTGTAATTTCTTTCATAACTAGTTTGTATTACTCTTTTTTGATATTATTTTGCTCTTTGTATATTTCTTTCTACTTGTTATCTATTTCATTGAATTTATGTTCTCTTCATCTAAACTAGTCCTAGAAATGTTTTACAACCTCTTCTTTAATCTCTTCTTCTTCTGTTTTTAATATTGTATTCATGAATTTTTTTTTGCTATTAACTAATACTTTGTCTAAAACAATTTTGCTGTAGTGTTATTCTAATAAGCTATTAAGTATTTTCTTTGGGTTTGCTGTATCTATTGTGAATTTTCTCTTGATATATTCACTAATTTCTTTTTCTTTCTCTACTTTAACTTCTCTTCTTGCTCTTTCTCTTAGTATATTCCACTATTCCTTAATTTCTATACACTATTCTTTTTCTCACTTATCTTGTAGCTCAGGTATTTGCATATTGTATTTACTGTTTAGATATCTAATTCATGCATTATAGAGTATTTTATCTATTTCTTCTATGATTTCCTCCAGGCTACTCATTCCTTTTCTAAACAATTTTTTGAGTATCTTTGCTATACTATATATTAATGATTTTGATGTTTCTTTTTAAATCTAACTCTTTGTATTTTGTATCTTTGTTGATAGAATATACTCATTTGCTACTACTGTAATTGCTTTTACTATTGTATTCCAACTATTATCAATACTTTCTTTTTCTGTATTTTCTATTTTACTATTTTGTTTTTCTTGCTTTCTTTCTGCATTTCAAAATATTTGTTCTACTTTATGACTATATGCTTTCCAATCTTCCTTTGTGGCTTTGTTGTAATGATATATTCTTCTTGTTTCTTTCTTTTCTTTTTGGTTTCTTATCTTATTTTTTTTGAACAGATCTATACTATTTATTTGTAGCCAAACTATATTATGGTTACTATCTGTTATAGTTTCTGTGCTATCTATATCACTTCTTGCAATAAATGGTTTTAGATTCTAATAACACCAAATATAATCTATTCTTATTGCAATTCTACTATTAGACTATGAGAACTTGATTGTATTAGAGTTGCAAAAATAAAAGGTCTCTATATGATCTGTTTTTTTAAGCCACTTTATAACTTTTGAATTGGCATCTAATATTCTTTTTTCTTTGCTATTTGTATCTAATTCTCTATTAAGTACTGCATTGAAATTGCTTATGATGATATGAATATATTTTTTTTGTTTTTAACTATTTCTTCTAAAATTATTTTATAGACTTTTTTGGCAATTTCTTCATTTTTAGGTAGTATATACACTACCTAAACTTGTAACATAATTTTCTTAAAATAGAATTCTGCTTTAAGTAAATATAAGCTAAATTTTTTACAAGCTCCCATGTGGTAGTACCAATTCAAGTCTACTAGTAGTCTAATTTCTAAACCTTTGTTCTTATTTTTATCAGTATCTGTTCAAAAGCTCCTATATCTATTATTTTTTGTATTTAACTATTTTCCTTCTTTTTCACAGATATTAGTTTCAACAATTCCTATTAAATTAAATTGCTCTTCCTTATAATACTCAACTAGTCGTTCTAGTTTTAAACAATCTCCTTTTAGTCTATTTATATTGTGCATTCTTATTTTAATTTTCACTTTCTATTTGTTATTTGCTGTTGTGTTTATATCTTTTCTCCTGTCTAATTTGTGCTCTACTTTCTTTCTATTGTCTTTTTAGTTTGTATAATTATATATATTTCTTGTATAATCAAGTTTTCCTTCTTAATTTATACAGGCTTTCTGTAGTTAGACTTTGATAACTTTTAGAAGTGATTTGGAGTACTATACTCATATTTACTAACTTCTTCTCCTAGCCCTTGTATGAGCTAAGCTAGTTGAGTTATATATTCTAAAGATCTATTATTACTTCTATAATAGCTTTGTTTATTTGATTTTTTTTCTTCATTGTTTCTATTTTTCTTTTAAATAATACATTTCTTTTCTATTTTATATTTCTCTTTCTTGCTATCACTTGGTACTACTTGTATTCTTCTATACTTCTTTTGTACAAATTTTGAGCATTCACCTTTTTGTTCTTGTTTCTCTTCTTTTCTTTTTCCTAAGCTCTTTTTACTTCTTTTTAAGTATACTTTAGGTTCTCTAAAGTTTTCTACTCTCTGGCTTATGAATAACTTGAGTTCTTATTCTTTTGTATTTGTCTATCTTAGCTTGTTGTTGTAGTAGTATATTAAAAATTTAAAGATATTTATCATATCTTCTTAGCTTTCAAAATATACTGTCACACTTCTCCTGTTATTATTATTAGAATTTTAGAAGATATATAATATCTTTGCTTCTGACTTCTTAATTTGTTTCTACAGTAAAACTTCATTTATATTTTCTGATAAGTCTAATAGCCTTTTACTGAACCTATTTCTTGTACAAAGTAATTCTTGATTGTTAGTATCTGCTGTAATTCTTACTAATATTTGGTTCACGAATAGTAAACACCAAATCTTTTTCTTTATCTCTTTGTTACAAGTGTCTGCTTTAAACTCAATTTCTGTTCTAGTTTTGTTATATGCACTTTTAATTATCTCTATATGTTTAACTCTTCCTATAAAGCATACTATCTCGAAAACTTATATTCTTTTTGTCTAGCTTGGTAGATCTCAAACTATTATTTTATTTTTGTTTTCACTTTTATTAGTATACTTAGAATTATGTTATCTTTTAGTATTCTTTTCAAATATAATTTCTTGTTGCTTTATAACATTTATATCCTTCTTCTTCCTTCTTATGAAGACTTCCTCTAATTCTAATTTTGCTAATTCCTCTCTTCTTTTTCTTATTTCTAGATTAGAAGTCTCTATATACTGATTATATAGCATCTGTATATCTTTTTCTTCTTCAGTACTTTCTTTGAGGATTAGCCTAGCATGTTCGTATATTTCTTTTTTGTTCTCTAGCTTTTCTTTAGTCTTTTTATAGCCTTTTTTGCAATTAAATGTTAATATACACTATAAATTACCTTGTTTAAACTTTTCAGATATTTTTTTAAATACACATTTCTTCCGATTGACTACCTCAATTATTTTTCTCTATGTTCTGCATTATTTCTAAGTATATTAATACTACTCAAACTGTAAAGCTAGAATAATTACTGCATATGGTTTCATGAAACCAATTAATCTCTATTCAGACATAGAATAAAGAGAAACATACTCCCCACTCCTCTGGAAAATTTACTATGATCTGATACTAACTTTCATCAACAACAAATATCAAAATAGTTTTCTTCAAATTAAATCACTTTCTCCAATTGACCAAATCTTCAACCAAAATCCCAAACCTCTCACAATTCCTCCTCTTGCCTTCATGGATGATACAGTATGGCACTGCAAAAATTCTACAGACCTGCAAAATCTCTTAAATGATGTTTCAAAACTCTACCAACTAAATAACATCCAAGTTAACCCAACAAAATCAGACCTATTACATATAAATCCTAACAAAACCAAACCAAATTCAATACCTCAAATCCTTTTTAACAACCAACAAATCCACCCTCGCAAACCTGAAGAAACTATTAGATACCTAGGCATATATTATGATGGTCAAGGATCAACAAAACCAACTCTCGAATTAATTACAAACAAAATTCAACAATTTTGCAAGCTAATTAAATTTAAAAAACTTTTGCCCAAACAAATCACTTCACTTTTTAACTCTATACTAGCTCCATCACTTGAATATCTACTTCAAATTATTCCTCTTACTAAACAAATCTCTAAAAAACTTTCATCAACAATCACAAAACATATTAAACAACTACTAAATCTCTCAC
>CAJVPM010000132.1:0-23330 GCA_910592325.1 Scutellospora calospora | reverse complement strand
ACTAGTAATGGGTCATAGAAAATTCTCCACATTAAAGGCGAGATGACTTCTCCCTGATCAATACCATCTCCTGCTGTAAAGAAACTTGTTGGACCTTTATCAGTAATGACTCTGATTTCACGATCCTTATACAGATGCTTAATGAATGTGATAAGCTTTTCAGGGAACCTTATTCTCTTCATAGCAAGTTCTAAAGCAGTCATGCTTACTGAATCGAATACTTTTCTCATATCTTGAAACGCTATCCATAATTCATTGTTCTTTTGGCTTGCGTCTTCTATCACATTATTCAAGATATATATTGGTGCCATTGTGCTTTCTTCTGGTAGCCCAGCAAAGTTTGCACCTTTGAGTATACTCTTAATCTCTTGCAGTAATCATTAGCTAATCAGATTATATAATTATTATAAAAAGGCTAGAACTTGAGTATTTTAGAATCTTGTAATTGGATTTTAATTATTCTTAGCTTATTAAATTTGCTTTAGTAAGCTGATTCCAATAGTATATATTTTATCCAAATTGGACTAGTAGATCAAAAGTTATTAAGTATTTTGTAGTTTTTCTTAATATTTCATATGTCAACATTCTCTTAGGATTATTTTTAAGTTCCATAAAAATTAATATAGGGTTGCAAGGTTTATTAAGCAAAGATTCTTGATAATGAATAAGGTTAAAAATTTTGTTCTGTAAATAGCTTCTTCTTGCTTATTTGATACAAAGAGCTTGTATATTCAAATTGAAACTATTTCATAATGTTTAGTTAAAAGATTAACTAAAACTGTTCTTTAAGCTAGAGTTTTTGGTATTGTTTTAAAAAGTTCTTCTAAATAATAGGTATAGAGAAGAGCTTTTATCCTATTATTTTTATTATGTCTCAGCTTTGTAGTTTTTCTAAGTTTATTGTAAATTTTTTAAACTTTTTTTTTAACTTTATTCTGATGATAATAGGAAAAAGGTTCAACTATTATATTAGCAGGTTCTGTTTGAGTAATTTCTTGTTAGATAATCTCAAAAACAGTTATCATTTTGAGAAAATATGAATAAAAAAAAGGGGTAAAAATAAAATAAAAATAAAATAGTCTATATAAAGATAATAGAGTTCTATAATTAATAAAATTAATACTTTTTAGTATTAATTAGTAATTCTAAGATTTGTGCTTCTATAGTATGAAGTTTGTATCTATTTTGTACTATTTTTGTTGCTAATAAAATAGTTATATCAAATTTTATCAAAAATTATTTAACAGAATTTGAATATTTTACGTAACTAAAATTAAAGATATTTAATAATATTTAATTTTCTAAAAATAGTAACTTATTGTTAATTTCTACATAAACTATAGGTTCAAATTAGAAAATTAATAAGTCAGATAGGATTTACAATAATTAATATTAAAATCATATTGTTTATTGTTTTGATGAATTTTAAAATTAATATTTAAAAATTATTTTTAATATAATTTTTAAATTTTTTTGCACTTAATAATAATTTAATAAAATTATTATTATTATTTTTTTATAAACTTTTATCTTGTTTATAAACTTTTTGTTTGGTTTTTCCTTGGTCTTAGTTTTTCTAGATTAAAGAAGAAGAACAAGTATATATACTTTTCAGTAACTGTAAGCCTTATACTAGTTGAATTATACTATGAGCTTCAGCTAGTATAGTTCAATTATTTTTGTTTTAGACTTTAAGCTTTTTGCTGGTCTTCTACTTGAGTGAGCTTTGGCCTCAGTAGATATTTTTCCTTTTGTTTTTTCTTTTTTTAATAAGTAGTAATATACAATACTACTTGTTTTTCTATCCTTGTAGTTTCAAGTTTTAAGGTCTTCTGAACTTAGTTGAAGAAGTAAAAGACTTGTGTCAACTAGTATAATAAATAATAAACCTTATTTATTATATTCTTTGAATAAATTTCCTGCTAATATGTAGATAGATTTTTGATATCATTTTGTTTTTGTCTTTGGGTATATATACTTAGAAAATCATAATTTTTTAACTTTTGTTATTATATTTTTAGATACCAAGAACTCCAAAAGAAGAGTCTGTTAAAGAAAAACTTATGACTCAAGAAGCTAAAATAAAAGAGCTTCAGAAAGAAGTTAAAAAATTACATGAACAAGTAAAGTAACTTAAAAATAAAAATAGATCTTTGCATTGATAAAAGTCTAGATTAGACTTAGGAGAAGAGTAAGAAAAAATTTAAAAAGAAGTTTATTCTGTTTCAAAAAGTAGTTTAGATTAGGCTCCAATAAAATAGATATTGAATCAAAATTGAGTTGAGAAAAATCTAGGAGTAGATTCAAGTAGTTCGCTAAAGAAAAATTAAAATTTGTAATAAAAATTTTTCTTGTAATAAAAAATTTTGTAATAATAAAAATTTGTTCAATAAATTTTCTAAATTTAATAAAATTGTTCAATAAAATTCTAACTAATAATATTATAAAAATGTTTTAATTTAATAAAAATAATAAGTTTTTTGAAAAATTGTTATAAAATTGTTTAAATTTCATCAAAATTAATGATTTCATAATTTTTATCAAAAATTATAAGTTTTTTTTTTTTTAAAAAATTAACAATAAATAAAAATTAAAATAAAATTAAAAATCAAAATATTCTTTGTTGAGCAAAAGAAATACTTAAGGTATCTTAAGAGTATTAAAATATAATTACTATTATTTAAATAAATAGTAATATCAAATAAAATAATAAAAAGATAGCAGATGTTGTAATTTAAGAACTATCCTCCATACTTATTAGCTAGGCTTAGTATGCTTTAAGCTAGTATTGAACTCTTGATCTAGAAATTGACTAAGTACACATATTCAAACTATTATTTCACAACTGCTTAATATCTAAATTTTTTAACTAAGTCTTTAAAAGCAGCAAGAATTTGGTATAAATTGTCTAATAGAAATTTTTAAATTCAGTCAGATAATAAATAAGGGATAGAGTATATATAGAGTTTTTGATAAAATTGATAAAAAATTTTTAAACTTTAAATAAAAAAATTTAAAATTTTTAAACAATAACAATAATAATAATAAACAATATGACTCATTACTTCTACAATTAACAATGAAGGTCTTCTGTTTATTGCTTAAGAAGAAGTTCAAGTAATTCTCTTTATGAAGCTTTAGATATGTCCAAACTACAAATAGAAGGTATTTATTAATAATATATTATTTAACAATAATAATATATATTAAACTCTAGTTCAAAATTATTTAAATTAGTTTGAGAAGTAAACAGTTTATGTTGTCAGGTTTGTCAGTTAGAAAAAAGAGTTGAAGTATAGCAAGAAACTATTGTAGAAGAAGTACAAAAAAATTGGATAAGAGATGCAGAGTATGAGAGGTTGTTGGTTAAAAGAAATAGATTAAGGGCTCAAGTTGTAGATTTGGAAGTTTAGATAGAATTAAGAAAAGGTAGTAATAATAATAATAGTAGTAGTAGTTGTAGTAATAAAAGAGTAGGGTTTGGTTTCTTTGAAGGAGAAATAACATATAGTAAAATTTTTCTTAAATAAATTTTAATATCAAAATAAATTTCTATTTTACTATGTTTAATAAAAATTAAAATTGATATTGTTTTAACTTCTAAATTAAAGTTGTTGTTAAAGTAATAAAAGTGTTTTTTAATAAAATATTTGATATAATTTCTTTGTTCAAAATTTTAACTATTTAATTTGATTTATAACTTTGATATGATGTTTAATAAGTTTTAAAATATCTTTGTTAGAATATTATCAATCTAAGCTAGATTAATTTTAATGATGAATTTAAGAAAATACAATATCTTAAAAGTTATGTAACCTAATTGATTATATTTTAATAAATAGAAATAGTTTCTTTAAATTGCATATTCTTGCAATTTTTAATATTTTGTAATAAAAGTGTTTTTAAATTTTTTGAAGAAAAGCTTTTCAAAAGTAATTAGTGTAGTTTGTTTAAAGTTTCTTCTAATTGTTCAAAATAGATCATTAATTTTAAAGCAGAAAAAGACTTAATAATTTTTATTAAATCAAGTATATATTTAATTCTTGATAGTATTATTCTTCTGTTGTATAACTTATAAATTCTTTTAAATTCTTTAAGTTGAAATAAAAATTCTACAGCTAGATTTTATATTTAGTTGATTGTTTTTGTTTTTCATTAAAATTATCTATTATTTCAAATGTTAAATAATTGATATAAACTAAGTTTTCTTCTGGTAGTTTTTGGTTGTTCTTTATTAAAGTTTGTTTTTTCCTAGCTTTAAATAGATTATAATTTGAGTTGTTGATCTTCAGAGTAGTTTTTTTAGAAAAATAAATTTATCTTGGTTACTTGATTTACTTTTTTAGTTATAAGTTAAATTAGTTATATGGTTCTAGTAAGAAATTTTCTTATTAATTAATCTAATTTGTTTATTATATCTATTAGAAGTTTATTAAACTTCTTATTATTCTCTATTTCTAGATCATTTCTAGTTATAGTAAACCATTCTTCTGAGTTTGCTATTTCAAAGTCTAAGACTTTAGGCTTCTTAACATTTTGATATTGGACTTCAAGATTATTTTCTAATTTCAAAACTTTCTTGTCTCTTTGGTATAGAAGGTTTTCTTCATAAGATCTATCTGAATTAGTTGAATCAAAGCTTTTGATCAAGTTCTTTTGAAATTTAAAACTTTTAGAAATCTTTTCTTCATTAGATCTATTTTGAATAAGAATTTTAGATTTGTTTCTTCATTTTATTTGTCTTATTCTTCTAGTATTTCTTCTTTTAGATTCTTTATTAGTAGTTTTATCAGTTAGGTTTTAGATATCTGAATCCTTATAATAGTAATAGTTTTGTTCTAAATCTTATATTCTTAATCAATTTGTACTAATCTTATTGTTTTTATCAATTCTAGATTTATCAAGTCTTAAATAGCATAGGCTTTTCTTTGAAGTAAAATATATATTAAGGTGAATCTTCTAGTTTAGTTAAGTTGTAATTGTGATGCTAATATAATTTTTTCTTTTGTAGATTGAATATTAGTTTCTTTGAAGTTTTTTTCATTGTTTTTGATTTATAGTTTTTTAATTTTTTCTTTAACTACAATTTTTTCTTTTTTAGACTTTTGTTTTAGTTTGTCAGAAGTCTTCTGTAGGTATAGAGGAGTTTTTTAATAAATACTAGCAATTTTCTTATTTTCTGTAAAAGTAGATTTCAAAATTTGTAATATTTCTTAGAGAATAAGTTCTAAAGCTTTAATATGTTTGTTTACTAAAGTATTAGAGTCTTGGTTATTGTTTTCATTAGTATTTCTATTGCTAATAGTAATTTTGCTTTCTATAGCTATTTTCTTTTCAAAAATTGAAAGTAATATCAAACTTATAATTATGACAATATTCAATACCAAAAATATTTGAATGATATAGTACTCTTCATCAAATATCATCATGTTGTATCCTTTTCTTAGAGTTGTTTCAAGTATGTTAATATAACTCATAACTTGTCACTTTAGATTACAAAATTAATTGTGAGTTTAATATCTTGTTTTATTAGTCACAAGGCTCTTTGTAAATATTGTTTTCTCAATATTTGCTAGTGTTTTATAAGTATTAAAACTTCTTCTAAGCTTTTAATTTAAAAATTCTTTCAGTTGTTTTTTGAAAAGAAAGTTCTAGAAGATCTTTTTGAGGGTTATAAAGCGGTTTTTGCTCTATGATAAGCTTAGTAGAAAAGTTGTAGAATTGTTTTCTGAATATATCCTCAAAATTTTAGCTTAATTGAATAAAAATTAATAAACTTATCTTAGTAACAACTGATATTTTTTACAATTAAACTTGTTCTTAGATTTTTCTTTAATACTTATAAGGTTAAAGAAGCTATCTTATAGTTACCACTAATTTGTTATGTTGCTTCTACTTCTTTAGAGAGAACAACTAACTAGAGAGACTAATAACAGAGAATACTTTGTATAATGTCCCTTGTTACTGTATTTTGTCAAAATTTTTAGAGTATTTTTGTAAAACTTAACAAAGAAGATTTAAAGTAATTTGTAATTATAAAAAAGGCAACAATTAAAGATATATGAAGATATCAATAAATATTTATTTCAAAGTATCAGAAAGTTACTTTTATTGTGAAAAAGTGTGAAGACTTGATAATAAAATCAAGGTTCATATGTGCTATTTTTATATTTTACAAAATATTAGAAATATAATAGGCTATATATATTATAGGCAATAATAAAAGAAAAAGTCTACTCATAACACTTTCTGTAGATCATTTTACCTATTTTTTGAGCTAAGACAAAAATATATTTTTCTAAGAAACTGTATTAAGAAATAATACAAGAGCTACTAAGCAAAAGGAAAGAATACTAGAAGTTATATATAATAGAAAAAAAATTTAGAAAACTCTAAAAAAAAATAGAAGAAAACTCAGTTTTTTAAAGAAAAGTCATAAAAATTTTAGAAAAGGTAAGAAATTAGATTTACTCTGTCTTGCAGATCCTTTATCATAACACAAGAGATACAAAACAAGTTAAACAAACTACATGTAAGCAGATTAATAATTTGATGTGTTATATAGTAGCTAATAGAAGAGAAATATACATCATCTAAACTAGACAGAATGTAAGCAAACAGAAAAAAGCTTAGAGTTTTTCACAAAAAAGTAAAAGTTTTTCTAAAAAAAAAAAAAAAAAAAAGCAGAGTAAGATTAACTACAATATTAGCAGATAAATTTCATAAGTATACAAGGTAGCTAGAAAAAAGTTATATAGCATGCAGAAAAAAGATAGCAAGCCTTAAAGTTATACTTAAAAAAGAAAAACTACAGAAACACTCTAGTATAATTGAGAGTATAGAAGGAAGTAGAGAGCAAATAGATGAATTTATTTCTAGAATTATAGGAATAAGTACTAGAATCATTATAGTAACCAGAAATTGGTATAGAATAATAAAAAAAATAATTATCAAAGAAGGCAAAGAGATACTAAATATAGCTTTAGAAGAACTCAAACAAGAACTTGTAATCATAGCAGAGGCTAAAAACAGCAAGATAATTCTTAAAAAAAATGAAAATATACTGATATTAGATGATTTGTAGTCCAAAATAACTCTGCAGATAGAGATTGAGCTAGCAAACCAGAAGATAAATATGAAGCCTTCAGAGACTAACTTAGTTCTTACAAAATCAACAGATTTAGAAAATATAAAGTATAATACAAACTTAGTAATTTCTAAAGAAATCGAGCATATAAATAGAAAAACTATAATAAGCAACAAAATAGCAGTTAATATTCTATTTATGAAAAGAAATATAGAAGAAGCTCAAAAAATATCTACTTCACAAGAAAGCAGCCTAGAAAAATATATGTTAATAACAAACTGTAAGGCCAATTCAGTTAGTATTAAGCTTATAAAGAATAAGCTTAAAGATCTAGCTTTATATATGAGAGATATAATACTTGATAATATAGCAAATACTCTACTAAGAACTTCACAAAAAAAAATTAACAAGCTAAAGAAGTATTAGAAAAAGTAACTAGATTATATAGTTGCAAATTATAAAGAACTACAAAGGATCTCATTTGAAGATAGTTTATAGGCTTCTAATGAAAATACTTGTAAAAGAATAGAAGTATATAGAGCAAAAATCTCATCTATTTCTCTTTCTGAGAAATCAAAAAAAGAACAAATTAAATTCATAAAAGGAACTTTATATAAAACAATTATATAGGTAAAATTATAGAATACTTTAAAAACAAAATAGTAGAGTAGTTATTAACTTCAATTGTCTTAAAGATTTAAATATCTTGAGAGAGAAAATTAAGAAAAAGAAAATTGAATAATATAATATAATCTTCAATAATTACAAAACTATAAAAGATCTACAAGTTACTTTTAAAAAACTACTCAAATCAAAAGGTATACAACTCAAAGAAAAGGTCTTTGAACAGAAGGTCATTAAGCTCTTAGCTATAAAAAACAAGACTAGTACTTAGTCTGAGAAACTAGCAGATGAAAAGAAAAAAGATATAGCTAAAGTAAACTTAATTACAGTATAAGACCTTTTAAAATAGACAAAGAGAATATATGTATTCAAATCTGTATATTATCTTGAACAAGTTAGTCATATTGAGATAATCAGAAAAATATATAGAAAAATACAAGCTTCTTTTCCTTTCTAGTGATATGACTAATTTCACTTTCTTTACCTTCTTTACCTTTTATAAGTACCCATTCTTTCTTTCTTTTGTCAGCTAAGATTTTCTCTTTGGTTTTTTGTACTTGAAATCCCCTTTTCTTTTGGTATTCTTCCTTTACTTCTCTTGATTTTTTGTCTTCTAGAATTTCATTCTCTAAGGCATGGAACCACTTTGCTTTTCTTCCAATATGTCTCTTTCCTTCTCTTACTTTAAGCTGTCTCTACATAATCATTCTTACTTGTTCATTATCTAGTAGTTGATTTACATGCTATAAATTAAGCTTGCTTATACCTTCTTGTGCTTCTTTTATGTTGCATTTATTAAGGATATTTTTTAAAATTAAAATATTTAACTTGATTAGAAATATAAAATATCTTTTTTTAAACTAGTTTTAACTCAACTTTTTAATCAATTTATAAATAAAGCTAAAAAAAAAGTTTATAAATTTAACAAAATAGAAACTAATACTAAATATCAAGTTTTTACTTCTACTAATACCTTAATATCTATTATCATGAAGTAGTAATAAACTTTAAAATTATTAATCTATTAAAAGATTAAGCTATCAAGTTTATATATACTAAAATATTTAATATATTAATACTAGTGTTACAAGTAGCATAGTCTTCTCAATATACCACAAGTAATATAAGATATGAAAGGAAGACTTCTAACAGTATTAAAGTAGAATGTCATATCACTGTAGTAGTTCATTTAAAAGAAATATTAAACAACTAATCAAATATAGTCAGATAATATTCTAACTCATCTCAAAAAGAGAAACAATAAATAATATAGAAAAAGATACTATAGTCTGCAAAATCCAAAATACTAACTACTAATTTCAAGTAACAACTGATATATAGCCAACTCATCTTAAAATATTCATAACTACTTTGATACTTATATCTCTAATCTTATCAAATGAAACTCTTATACAAATCAATACTGATAACAAATATCTAAAACAAATTGCAAATACTATCTATACAACTTAAACTCATAATCTTTACTCAATATATCAAACTAATAACTAGCCAAGTTAGCTAACTTGGAAAATATTAATAGCTAGAAAAGAACTACAATATACTTTTATCTACAATATTCAGAACCAAATTAATATAGATACTAACTTTATAATTCTTAATACAGAAATTAACTATATATAAATATACTATGATATACTTCTCTCTACTTAGTAACAATTACTAATTAAATATAATATTTGATATTTTATTCAGCATTTACAAAATATATACTATCTAGATCTCTAGTATTTGCAAGTACATACATAATGCTAGAACTCAAAAAGAGCAAATATTAACTAGAACTAATTTTACGAATTTATAAACTACTAATATAAACTAACAATAAGAGATACTAACTCAAAATACTTTCAAATCAAAGTCTTTAAACTAAAACTACTACTAAAAGAATTATCTATGCTCTAAATACTAAACAAAAGAAATCCCAAAAAATACACTAGCTCATTCTACTTCAGATGCAAAAAAGCAGTGAAAGACAACTACTACATGCTTACATGTAACTAATATAATACAAGTATAATAGAAATCATCTAAACTAACTAATAAAAATCTTTATCAAAAATATCTACCATACTGACCAAGATATTAATTTAACAAAAATAACTTTTAGAATGCTACTACTACCTAACACTAAAGAAATTAACAAAATATTTAGAATACTAAATAGCAAATACAAACCTTTTACTATACTTATTTATAAAATCACAAAGAAAATATACAAAGAAATTTGGATACCTTGATAATAACAAATTCAAACATTAATATCATCTAATCAAATAAACTCAAATACTGCAATAGAAATATCAGCTAACAATATAACTACACTATATACTACTAACAATACATATCAAATAGCAAGAGATAAATAAAAGAAATAGCATATGATATTTATAAAATACAATATATCTTCTAATTTTATAAATACAATCATAGACTGAGTGAGCTTTTTAGTCCTTTTTAGCAAAGTTTGAATCATAAGTAAACTAGCCTAAATTTATTTTTTCTAGATTAGACAATTTATACTATGTTATAATCATATAATATACTTATATATTATAATCAATAACATGCAACTCTTTTTAATGATCCTTTTTCACCAAAAAACTAAAAAAGCAAAAAACAAAAATTTTGTTGAAGTATGATGAAGAAGACCCTTTTACAACAACAGTTTTTACAAAGGTCAACTAGGGTTCTACTTCTTCTTAGGAACTCTTTTGTATATTCAGCATGCAAGCTAAAAGTGATATTATATAAGATAACTAGCAGGAGGTGAAGCTCTTATATAAAAAATTTTGGTAAAGAACTTTTAGGACAAAGCTCTTTGTTGACGAAGTTAGTAAAAGAAGGCTTAAGAAGCAGAGGAACAACAAAATATTTTGTCTACACACTCCTTAAAGTTTTGGAAAACAACTATTTACTATAAGCTTTTTCTCGCTAGCCTTTCATCTATATCAACAAAAGTAGAGAATTTAGGTTCCCCTCTACAAAAAATCAGTATTGTTTATCATATCTATTTTTAGATGTACTCTGTTGAGTGTATAACTATAGGAATAAACAAAACAGAAAACAAATACATGGAAACATATGTTTTGTTTTGCTTGTTTTGTTGAAACTAGTTCTACAGGTATATGAGAAGATACAAACTGCTATTGATGTACTATTAAGAGGTGACAAGAATGGATTATAATATTAGAGAGAGAATAATCTGAGATAGGTTATAAGTCTGCTGACTTAATATTTTTGAACCTGGTCCAGGTTAAAGGGCACTTTGTTTTTTTTTCATTTCTTTTTTCTTTTATATAGTCCATTCTATTATGTTACTACTTAACAAAGTTTTTAACTTGAGGCAAGATTTTCTTTGTTAGTTAGTTTTAGAGCTTTTAGATAGTAATAATTTTTTTTTTTTTTTTGGGTTGTTGGGACTATCTGAAGCACAGGAGGGTTTGGGCAACCAAATCTGATAGTATAGATTTAAAAGACCTACTATTGCATACTGCACATAGGTACTATTTGGGTAACCAGGTGAGTTTCAACTTAATAGTCAGACACATAAGGATATAAATTCGAATGTAAAAAGTTTGCTTTGCAAACTATTTGAATAAATTTGAGGTATGGCTACTGAATTTTAAAAAAAAAATATTATAATCAATAAAGAAACTGAGACAAGATCTTACTTTTTTTAAAAAAAAAAAAAATAAAATAAAATAATAATAATAATAATAATAATAATAATAATAATAATTTAGAAAAGAAAAAAAAAGCACAAGATGCTATTGTTTTTAATGAAATTTAGTAGCAAAAAAATTAGAAGATATTCTTGTGAAGATCTAAAATTATTTATAATGAGTTAGAGAGGAAACACATATTACTCAGTAGAAGAGTGAGTCAATAATAGCAGAAAAAAAAAAAGGCAAAAATTAGTTGTAATAAACAAATAGTAGTAGAAACTGCATATAAGTATGAATATATTATTCAAAGTCATCATCTCTAATATATAATAAAATTAGCTAGTATTATCTATAATGCAAGCTAATTTTATTATATATTAGAAACAATGACTTTGAGAACTTAATATATATATAATTATTTATATTGTATCAGTATATATTAACAAAATATTATCTTAATATATATTTAGTTAAAAAGGCTATTTTACAAACAGATTAATCAATTTGTGAAAAAACTGTAGTCTAAAAATAGAAGGTTAATTGAAAGACATTATGAAATGGAATATATAGATTATAAAAGCACTTTGCTAGTAGATTGCCTAAATTAGATATTATCTACTAAGGCTTATTAAAAATATAATATAAAAGAGAAGCCTTTTGATGCAACTATAATACAGAAGACAAAAACTTGAAGAAAAAATAAAGAGTAAAAAAGATGCAAAAAAAGATGATATAAGTAGTTTAGAAAAAGAAAGATAGAGTAAAAGGAAAAGAAGTTTGAATAAGGATAACAATAAAAATATAGTAATATTATATAAAAGAAAGAAGAGAGATATAAGAAAGAGTAAAACTTTAGAAGAATTACTGAGTACCAAAAAATTAATTAATAAATTAGGCAAAAATATACTTTCTATAAGCAAACTAAAACCAACTGCCTAAAAACTACTAATTGCTAGAAGATCAACTGCACTAACTGCAACAAAGCTAATAGCAACAATAGCAGCAATTACTCTAATAACAACTGCAACAACAGTACTAACTACTCTAATAACAACAGTAATAACTATAATAATAATAATAAAAACAAAGATAATAATAACAAAGACCCTACTAACAAGCTCTAGAGAGTGATTATTAAATTATTTAGAATCATCAGAAGGTTTTCTAGATGATAAAAATGAAGAATTAGATTTTGAAAAATACATTGATTTTGGAGACGATAATATTGAAAAAGAAAATGATGAAAAAAAAAGAAAAAGAAAGAAAGAAAAAAAGATAATAATTTTGGAGATAATGATATTGAAAATAAAAAGAAAAGAAAAAGAAAGAAAAGAAAAAGAGATAATAAAAATGAAAAAAGAAATCTGAAAAATTGTTAAAAAAAAAGATATATATTAACAATCTGATACAAACTCTTTCCAATAATTCTTTTTTCTAAAAATTCAGAAAAGCAAAAAACAAAAATTTTATTGTAGATGATGAAGAAGGTTCTTTTACAATATAACAGTTTTTACAGAGGTCAACTAGACTTGCTACTAGGAACTCCTTTATATATTTAACATACAAGCTAAAAGTAATATTATACAAGATAACTAGCAGATGGAGCCCTTGTATAAAAAATTTTAGTAAAGAGACAAAAAAGAAGAGCTCTTTGTTAATGAAGTTGGTAAAAGAAGACTTAAAAATAGGGAACAATAAACTATTTTGTCTACACACTCCTTTGGGCCTCAGAAAACAATATTCTACCACAAGCTTTTCTTTCCTGATCTTCCTTTTTTTTGACAAAAGTAGGGAATCTAAGTTCTCTCCTACAAAAGATTAGCATTGTTTACTTTTTCCATTTTCAGAAATACTCCATAGATATGCAACCTCATATAGTAAACAAAGTCACGTACTTTGTTTGTTGTTATGTCTATAATGTGACCTTGATGCTATAGGATTTAATTTTCTAAGATAGACTTTACGTTAGAAAACGAAACATTCAAGATAGGTTATAAGTTACACAACTTAAAATTTTTAAGCCTGACTCAGGTTATAGGGTACTTGGTTATCTTTTTTCTTTTTCTGTTTTTTGTTCTATATTAGTTTTCTTTACTTGTGGCAGGTTTTTCTAGTATAGACTTTGTTATAGACTGTGACCACTTAGATCTATATAATTTTTAATCTTTTTATATCTTGAGACTAGATACTAACTTCTCTTTACTTAGCTCTAACTAGGTAGAGAGAGACCTAGGATCTTGATATATGGCTGGGAGTTGCCTTTATTAATCGGATTCTGAGTATCTGTATATATAAATTAAGGTTTTCATAGGAAAATAGCTCCTATGGCAGATCGAACTTGAGTACCCTTAAGGTAGCTGAGTTAGTTCAGATTAGTCTAGAGAGAACAAATTAGTATAGTTTTTATATTAGAATATTTTTTGCTTATTGTAAGCTTTCTCTTAATAAATGATAAACAAGATTGCTCAAGATATAAAAAAAAAATAAAAATAAAAATAAAAATAAAAAAAAGGAGATAGATTAAAAATTTAATAATATAAATTATTATTATTATTATTATTATTATATTATTTTTTTTTTATATTATTATTATATGTATTTTATTTTTTATATTATAATAAATAAAAATAAATAAACTATTAGTTTAAATATAAAAATATTAACTAAAAGTATAATAATATCAGCAAACAACTATATATATAATATTATATATCAGTTTGCTAATATTAATGTTTATGAAAACTGATATATTAAGTAAAATTAATTAGTATTAAGATGCTAGAAAATAAAGAAAAGTTCAAAAATATCTCAAATTAGTTAGCTAATATAATAATATTAAATTAATCATAAGTATATTAAATATATCAGCTTATAGATATACTAATATTATAAATATAAAAGAACTAAGTTAAAATATTAGAAGAATTTTAAGATAATATTATACAAATATTAGTGAAAATCAACTAAATATTATAAAAATATTTCTCAAATATGAGGTGTCTCCAATTAAAACAGCCTATATTTACATATATCTCATTTTGAAATAATTGAGTTTAATCATTTATTTTAATTTTTGAACTGATCTGAATTAACCAAATTTTACATTTTGATTAGTTAAAAGTAACAGGTGACTATTAGATAATCTCATGATATACTTGGCCTCATATAATTTTCTTCTACATTCTTCTACATTATTTCTATTTTTCATTATGCAAATTGACTTTCATTTATAATTGAAAAATATCAATTATATCAAAATATATATAAATTTAATAAAAACTCATTGTTTTTAAAATATAAATATAAGCTGTTTTAATTGAAAACACCCTATATATGAGAATATTAGCCTAATATTACTCAATAAAAATTATCTATTACTCTAGAATTTTTTTTTTAAAAAAATTCAGTAGTCATACTATAACTTTATTTAGATTTGTTTTCTAATTGAAAATAGCATTAATTAGCTATATATTATCTAATGTTTAATTTTTTAAGCCTTGACTCATCTAGTTATTCTGAGGATACCTATATATGATCTGCTATAGTAACCTTTGTCCTATACTAATATAACTTATAAAGTATATAAATTACATATAGATAATAAAAAGGATGCCACAGCTCATCATAACTAACTTAAAAACCAACTTGCTACTACTCTCTCCTTTACTTTTCTGGCTATACTATCTAATGCTATTTTAAGACTAATATTATAGTTTTCTGTATTCTCATCTACTCTACTACTCACTTTTCTTATTGTAGCTTCCTTTTTGGATCACTTTTTCCTTTTTTCTACCTGTGTAAATTTTTCTTTCCTAGAGATATTTTCTTTTTTTTTCTATGTTTCTATGTCTTTGCACTGTTTTTTTCAGATTTCTTTATATACTAATTTCATCCAAATATGCTAGAAAAGGCTTCAGAATCTTGTTGTTATTCTTTTTAAGCCTAGTAATACCTAGATTTTTTCTGCATCTTCTTTGCATAAGATTCCTTTTATCTATTCTTTGCTTTTTTCTAATTTCTTTTCATATTCCTGTTGAAAGATTTTTTGTAAGTCTTCTAAGTTCCAGTCTTTCTTCTTTTTTTTATCTTCTTGTAATCGTTTCTATACTTTTTTTTTAATTTTTTCTAGTCCCTAATATGCTTTTTTACATGTAATTAGGTAATCTATTGTTTCATTTTCTCTACTACACCTTTTGCATAGGCTGTTTTTGTATAGGTATAGCTTTCTGCTATTTAGAACTTTAATTATTGGAAGAAGGTTTTTGATATACTTAATCTTGAAAAGATGTAAATAGTTTACTTCAGAATTTTGGAATTAGTTGTGATATCTTTTTAGTATTCCTTTGAAAGCTTTCTACTTTTGTTTCTGGATTCTTAATTAGTATTCGTCATCATTCTTTTTTCTTAGCCATATCTATTCTGCTTTGGATAATGTTTGGACTACTCTTTTGATGAATGCCCTTAGTAGAGTTTCAAGATTTATCCTTTTCTATTCTGATATATACTTTATACTACTGTTGCTAGTATTGTTTAATTTCATAGCATAGGCTTTTTGCGATCCTTCTTTTGCTAAGGTATCTGCTAAGTCATTATAAGTATCATCTAAGTGGCTTTTGATTTTTGTAAATCTCAGTTGTAATGCTTTGCTTTTGCAAGCTTTTTGAATTGCATGCAGAATATTGCTGTTCTTAAACTTTAGCTATTCTCATACTTTTCCTTTTTTCAGACATTTCTTGATTGCAGAGATTGTACAGATACTATCTGTTCTTATTTCTACTATACATTCATTTAGCACTAAAAGGATCACTACTAAACAAGCTATCAGCTCTGTTCAAGTTAATGAGAACTAGTTTTCAATTCTACTTTTGCTTATAAAAACTATATTATTTGTGCTATCTATTTATACTATACTATATCCTATTATTAACTTATTCCTAGTATTCTCTCTACTGAGTAAGCTATCTATATAAAACATAATTTCTTTTTCTCCTTTGTTTGCTTCTAATCTATCTTTTAATTCTCTTCTTGTTTCTATATTCTATATGATTTGATTAATTAACTCTATCTCCCAGCTTCTTTTTATTTTGATATGTTCTAAGTTCTTAAACTTTTTGAATTCCTCTACCTTGCTTTTTCTAGTATCTTTTCTTATTTTTTTTAAGTACTCTTTGTTAAATATTACCTGTAGTATATTATCTTTTTTCCATATAAAGCTTGAGATGTTATATACTTCTCTTAGAGGAATTTTTTGTTTTTGATCAATTCTTCTTAATTTGAAGTTGTCATCATATACTCTTAATTGGCTGCCTTTCTGAAGAATATTCTTACAATCTTTTTTCCAGATTTCAACTTCAACTAGCTTCTTTTCTTTTCTGATAATATGTCCAAACTCGCTCTCTTGTTTTCTTTTCCTTTTATAAGGATCTATTCTTTTTTCTTCTTATCATATAAGATTTTTTTTTCTGTTTCTTGTATCTAGAAGCTTTTTTTCTCTCTATAATCTTCTTTTACCTTTCTTGATTCCTGGTTTTCTAATATTTCCTTCTCTAATACTTTAAACTACTTTGCTTTTTTACCTATATATCTTTTTCTTTCTCTTATTTTGAGTTGTCTCCAGATAACTATTTTCTCCTGCTTATCATTTAGGAATTAATTTATATGCCATAAATTGAGTTTACTTATTCCTGTTTGTACTTCTTTTATATTACATTTATTGAGAATATTACTAATTAGGCAGTTTTCTTCTTCTTGTATATTTGCAAAGTTCTATCTTTCTGTAAACTCATTTTCTGCAATACTTAGCTCCAGTTTTTTTGCATATTGCAATACTTTAGCTTCTAGATTTTTGTACTTTATTTTCTTCTATCTTATATTCTTAGATAGTAATATATACTCTGCTATACCTATGTTTAGCTGTAACTGTTTTAATCTTATTATTATTGTTATATTTACAATTCTGTTAGAGTTTATTCTTATAAAAAGCTTTGATATATAGTGTTCGATATGTTTTTGCCATAAGCTTACTACTCTAAAAATCTTTTTGTGCTAGAGGGTTACATTTGCACATATCGAGAAAAGCTCAAGTTTCTATTTTATAAGTCTAAGCCTTAGTTGATGTATTGAATCACAAGCTTTTTTCTTAAAGCATATATTAGCTAGGAGGTATTCAAGCTTAGAGAGAAGTACCATATTGTTTATATAAGTTATCTGGCTTGCAGAGAGTTTTTTGTATCTTAGAATGCACATTATCTTATCTACTTCTTTTTTGCAATGAAGTATACTAGTTTTCTCTTGCTTTTTTAAACTTATCCAGACTTCTAGAAACCTAGTGCTTTCTTCTAGCCTCTTTACTTTGACTTAGCTAGGTAGAGTTCCAATTTGTATAAAGGCTTCTTCTGTACTTTGCTTATGCGGTCTCCAAGCTATTGCTTCAGATTTTACACTGTTTATTTCAATATTATTAAGTATAAAGAAGCTATTTGAGACTTGAATAATTTTTTGTAGTACCATTTTGGACTCTGCTATTCATATAGTATCATCTGCATAAGCAAGTGCTGAGATCATAGCTTTTTTGGTTTTGAATTTTCTTTTCTCATTATCTACTGGCTATTGGAGTTCTATCTGGTAGCCTATTCCTAGTTACTGTATTTTTACTAGTAATAATTCTAAAAGATTTTCTACATTAATAGTGAGATTACTTCTCCTTGATCTATACTATCACTAGCTACAAAAAAATTAGTTAGGCCTTCATCTGTTATCACTTTTATTTTGTGATCTTAAAATATTTATTTTATGAAAATTATTAGATTTTCTAGCAATTTTATTCTTCTTATCGTGAGTTCTAAGATATAAATACTAACTGAATTGAAAACTTTCTGTATATTTTGAAATGCTATTTACAAATCTTTTTCTTTTTGGATTGCATCTTCAATAATATTATTTAGGATATATATAGGTACCATAGTATTTTCATTAGAGAGCCCTGCGAAGTTTGCATCTTTTAAAATATCCTTTTTAATGAATATCTTACTTAGTCTTTTTTGTACTATTCTGACTATTAGTTTTCTAAAAGTCTCAAGTAGCATTATCAGTCTAGTACTTACTAAGTTAAATTCCTAATTTGTACTTTTAGGAATTAGATATATTTGTCTTAGCTTCTACTTTTTAGAAAACTTTCCTTTGCATATTATTCGATTTATAAATTTTATGAAGTGTTCTTTAGTTTTTGCATTTACTTTTTTAATAAGCTTATAACTAATTCCTAAGATACTAGGTACTGTATCTTCTTTTAGCATTTCAGTAACCTCTGGCTATTTATCTTTGGTTACTTTGCTTATAATACTTGTATACTAGTTTTAGTTAATCCTTCTTTGTTCTTTATAAATTTTTGCCTATTCATCATTTATTTATTCAAACTGATAATTTCTTTTTCTAAATTGACTTTTAAAATACTTTACTACTTCTTTTTTAATCTCGTCATTTTCTGTAACTAATTTCTTGTTCTTGAATTTATCTTTGCTTTAGACTAATACTTTATCAACTATAATTTTATTATAAGAGTGTTCGAGAAGTTTGTTGAGCATTTGCTTTTGGTTTCTGGATATTAGTGCGAATCTCTCTTCTATTCTTTCTTTTATTTCTTTTTTTTTCAGCTTGCATTTCTTTTCATACTTTTTTTTTGAGTATATTCTACTATTTTTTTATCTTGTTACAGTATTATATGTTCCAAAACTCAAGCAGATATGATATACAGATTTTGTATTCTGTGTTTAAGTGCTCTATATATGTATCTAATATTACTCTCTTGAGATTATCTATACCTTGTCCTATATCCTTAACTCCTTTTCTATATATTCTTCCTAGAACTTTGGCTCTACTATATATTAAGGACTTGGTCGCTTCTTTTCTTATCTAGTTTTTAAAGTCTTGTAGTTTAGTTGATAAAATATACTTGCTTGCTACTGCCTGTATTGCCTTCGCAATTGTTTCCCACTCTTCATCAATATCTATTTCTACTTCTCTGTCTATTTTACTTCTCTCTTTTCCTTTTTTTTTTTCTGCATTTCTGATTACTTTTTCTACTTCTTAGCTATAATAATTCTAATTTTCTTCAGTTGCTTTGTAATATTAGTAAAATTTTCTCATTTCTTTTAGTTTCTTTTTGCTTTTTTATTTTTTTCTTTCTAAAAAACTCGAACTATTTAGTTTTACTCAGATCAGTTCATGATCACAATCTTTAATTGTCTCCATTTTATCTATATTATTGTCTAAAATAAAGCTTTTTATATCTTGCATTGTCTATATGTGATCTATTCTAGTTGATATTTTACTATTTGACTATGAATATTTAGATAGTTTTGGGTTACAGAAACAGAAAACTTCTATATAGTAAGTATTTTTGAGCCAGTTCATAATTTTTGTTCTACAATCTGCATTCCTCTTTCTTTCTCTACTCATATTTAGTTTTTTATTTAGTACTGTATTGAAATCTCCTAAGACTATATAGTATGTATTCTTTTTATTCTTAATAATTTCTTCTATTAAGATTTTGTGTACTTTTTTCATTACTTCTAGATTTTTAGGTATGAGGTAAACTATTCAGACTTGCAGAATTACTCTTCCAAAGAAGAATTTAGCTTTGAGCAAGTATGAGCTGTATTTTCTATACACTTCTAGATTTTTTATCTAATTTTGATCAACTGTAATCTAATTCCTAACTCTTTCTTTTTATCTTTTTCTGTTTCAGTTCAAAAACTTGAGTATCTATAATCTCTTGTATTTATCCATTTGCCTTCTAATTCTCCTATATTAGTTTTAATAATTTCAATTATATTATACCTTTCTGACTTACCAAACTCTGCTAGCTATTCTACTTTCATATTATCTCCTTTTATCCCATTGATATTGTGTGTTTCTATCTTTATACTTTCTTTCTCTTTGTTTCTAGTATATATATTGTAGCTTACACTGCTACTTGTATCTCTATTCCCTTCTTTGCCTTTTTTTTGTTTCTTTTTTCTTCTTTTTCTTTAGTTTCAATTTAATTCTACTCTATTTTGTCCTTCATATTTTTCTTCTTAGTAGACAAAAGCTTCTATTAATTCAACTTTAGCTAATATTAGGAGTGATTTGGGGCATCCAGTTCTCAATTGCTTTCAAAGCTATTTAGTTTTCCTTCTAGATATTGTATTTATTGTGCTATATATAAGAAAAATTCTGCATAGTTATTTTCTTTATATAGCTCCTTGTTTTATTTTTTATTAGAGGAAGTTTTTTCTTTCTCTAATTTTGTATATAACTTATTTCCTATTTCACTCTTTCCTGCTAAGTTAAACTTTTCTTTTTTTTTTTTAGAAATCTTGTTTGTTTTGAATTAATTCTTTTCTTTCTGAACTTGTTTGTTGATTGTATTTGTAGTATTCTTGCTGACTTTCCTCTTCTGAACAATATGTTTTACTTGTAACTACTTCTGGTATTTCCCAAAATAGCTTTGTATTATAATAGTTGATACTAAATTTTTGTACTCATATCATTTCTCTCTAGCTTTTAAAAGAAACTAATATATAGCCTTTGTTGTTTTTATTTGAATTTTTAAAGATATGTACTGCTTTTGCTTTAGTATACTTAAGCTACCTAAATAGCAATACTTTGTTTATATTTTGTAAGATATTGAATAGCTTTAGCATAAATTGCTTGCAATTTTCTAATAGGTTTCTTCTATTTGATCCTGGTGTTATGTATATCAACAGATCATTTGTAAGAGGAATAGCTTAGGTTTCTATTCCTTGAACTAGACTGTTTTCTTTTTCAAAAAGTATTTCACCTCTTATTTTATCTAATCCTTCTCTGGTCATTTCAATATTTTTAACTCGTCCAAGATATCTAGTTGCATAGAAGACTTATGATCTTATCACATAATTAGATATATCCTATACTGTGATTGCTTCTTCTGTTTTAGTGAAGAATCTTTCTTCTTTGTTTAAATATTAGTTTTTTCCAAGGTTTCTCTCTTTCTCACCAAGAGTTTCTTACTTATACATTCTTTTTTTCTTTTTATCTTTTTTAAGAGCTAGTTTGTCTTCTGTTGTTTGATCAGTTGCAACTTTCTTTCTTTTTCTATTCTCACTATTTGTTGAAGATTCACTTTCTTCAACTTGATTGTATAAAATAGTTCTTCTTTTTTGTATTTCTTCAAGCTTGAGCCTTGCTTGATTTTCTCTTATTTCTTTTTCTTCCTTATAGTCATGTATAGCTTTTTTCTCTTTTTTAAAACTTTACTTCTTAACTTTTTCTTCTAGTATTAAATTTAGCTAGTTAAATTCATCTTTCTTTTTTCCAGTCTTGATTTAGCTTCTTTGTATCCTTTCTTGCAGTCAAAATAAATAATGTACTATTGGTTTCTATTTGCAAATTGTTTTTGAATTGCTTTAATATATTTGTTTTCTCTTAATGACTATCTGATTGACTTTTCTCTTTGTTCTGCATTATCTCCTAGAATTTTAACTGCAGCTACTTTTACCTTAAACTCTTCTTTGTTCTTGCATGATTCTGATTTCAGTACTTATAAGCCATATTCTAATAATATACTACTACATTTTGACTTTTCTACTTCGACTAATCTTTCTAATCATTCTTCTATCTTATTTTTTAATAAGCAGATTTCTATACTACTTTCTACTAGCTGAATATCTTCCATAGTTTCTGCTATCTTATTTGCTTTTATATCTTTTGATATATCATTAGTTTCATTTTGGAAAGGTATGAGTTGTCTTGAGTCTTTTGAAGCTTCTGCTTGTGTAGTAATTCTTGTTCCTACTAGTAATAGCATTTCTATTCACATTTCTACCTCATTTATTATCTCATTTACTATTTCTTGTTGTGTATTTCTTGTATTTTGCTCTCTATCTAGTACTAATTGAACTTTATCTATTCTTTCTGTAAAGGCAGCTTTTTCTAGTGCTATACGTTATTGCCTTGCTAAAGTAATAATTTTTTTATCCATATTCATTGCTTTTGCTACTATCCTGTTAAAATGATCTGCAAGACCTAGTACTAAAGTGCTCCTTTCCTGAATTATTTCTCTTCTATATTCTTTTGTTATCTTCTTAATAAAATGTTTTGAGCTTTCTGTATTCTATATATTTGTCTTTGCTATCTATTGTTACAGATAGCATAGCCTTCTTAGTATACTATAAGTAATAGCAACATGGCTATCTAATTACTTTAAAAAGCAGTGTCCAAGAAAGAAGTCTCTTTAACTAATTGTAAAGACAAGTTCCACTCTACAAGAGGTAGTTCGTTTAGGTTTATTTAATAACAATATATTTATTAATTATAAATATTTAAAATTAAGTACAAAAGGGGAGGAGAAGTTGAGGTCTAAACAACTAAAGAGCAAGAGGGAGAATTCTACTTGTATTTATAACTTTTAGCAAGCATCATGTAAGTGTCAACAAAGCATCATATAAGTGATTTGTGCAAGTGTCACTTAAGCATTCATGTAAGCAACAGTTAAGTGTCACTATTAATAGTTTGGCACAGTATATAGCATAGTTCAGCACAATTTAGCACAGTCTTTCAGCATAGTCTGGCACAGTATTAGTATAGTATTTGGTGTAGTTTTGGTGCAGTATTCAGCAAAATATTCAGCACAGTTCAGCATAGTGTTCGGCATAGTCTGACACAGTTTTAGTATAGTATTTTCTTGCTATAGCCTATATTTTCTCTGGATATTATATAATAATCTTAGATATAACTTATATCATCATATATCTAATATTCTTAGCTACAAAGTTACTTAAGGATATTTTTTGCTATGATCACTTCTTGGGGTACTTTACTTAGAGGTAAATATTTATAACAATTTTCTCTATTCTAAAATATCTATACTAAAATAATACAATATAAGAAATAACTAAATACTAATAAAT
>CAJVPM010000131.1:0-23365 GCA_910592325.1 Scutellospora calospora | reverse complement strand
AGACTTAACTCTATAATTTCAATTAATAAAGTTTCTATTTTGGCGTTATAAAAAAAAAAAAAAAAAAAAAAAAAATATATATATATATATATTTGCTTAATAATTTAAATATAGTAGAAACTTAATAAACTCTACTAATACCAAATGTTCTATTTTTATTCTTATGAAAACTTTTGAAAAAAGTGATTGAAAATGATTGAAAAAGATTTTCTGTTAAAGACACACTTAGTAAATAAATTTTATTAATTGATCAAAGTATATTTAGTATGAAACTTATAGTTAAACAGATTGTGAAAATTCTGGTTTTTTAGACTACTATTGTATATCAATTTTTCAATTGCCCATATAAATAACTTGTGTAACTGTAATTTCAGAATCTATCAGATACAAGTTTCTTCTATGCTATATAACATTTACCTGATTACTCCTATATTTATTGCTATCCTATTCATAATACTCTAACTGTTAATTTTAATTACTTTTGGAATTAGTTTTCTACTAAGTACTCTGTTTTCTAATTCACTAATATAATATCTTTGTTGTTTATAGTGTAGCAAGCTAGCTTAGCTGCTTCAGCTGATTTAGCCATAGCTTATATTACTGCAGCTTAGCTATAGCTAAGCTATAGCTAAGCTGCAGTAAATATTTAATAATATTGATTTGTAGCTAAATCCATGGTTAGAGGAATAAAGCAGATTAGTAGAACTCTATTGAATCTAAACTAATTACAAATTTAGTAATAGTTTACAAAATATTTGCTTTACTAAAAATATTTACTGCGCTACCAGTTACAGCTAATACTTTAATAACATATGTTTTGCAATAAATTCATTACATATATTTTTTCATGAATTTATACTTATGTATATCAAGCAGATGTATATTACTTCTATAAAACTAAGTTTATAATAAATTTAGCAATAATTTATAAAATATTTAAATTGCTAACATAGTAGTTAGTAATACAGCAAATATATAATAAATATATATTTTGCAGTTTAGATAATTTATAGAACTTTTTGATTCTTTGATAATAAATAGTTCAGATACATTAAATTCTATTACAAACTAAGTTTATTTTAATTGTAGACAACTTCTTATGTTAAAATTTATTATAACAAATTATTTATTTTAGTTTTATAATATAACAGATTTTAAAAAATTTATTACATTATATTATAGTTCACATGAAGTTAAATGAAAATGGATTTGATCCCAAGATATTTTTAGAAATATCTAAATATCTTGAATCAACTAATGAATTGACTAATGTTGACCACATGAAATTAACATGTTCATTAGGTGAATGGTCAGGAAGGCACGGTGAATATGTAAGCTTTAAATTTTACATCGCAAATATTTTAAATATGTTATGCTTTTTAACCGTATTTTATTTTAGATATTAGAAACATTAAAAAACCTTTATGAATCTACTACTTATATGCCAGAATATATGGGAATATCTAAAAGCGATTATCAAAGATTAATAGCCGATTTTGATGAGCAATGTAATCAAAACAAATCCTATTTAGAAGTACATAGATATATTGCCAAAAAAATTTGAATATATTAGTAATATTTTATAAAAAAAAAATTCCTTCAATAAAGTATATCAAAAACATATTTACTTATTGATTATTTTTAGATTTTATAGATATTAAAATACTTGATAAAAATTAGATTTTATAGATATTAAAATACTTAATAAAAAAGATAAATTTTGAGTTTTTTATTGCAATGGTAAATAATTATTATACAGCCGTGTTGTTAATGTATAACCTCCAGATATTTTTGTCCGATTAGAGATACTATTCTGCTTATTCGAACTCAATTCGTCCTTGTATGAACCCTGAAATGGTTAAATTTTTTAATCATGTGAACTTACTGTAACTATGTTGTACTCGAATTTAGTTCGAAATCAATCTCCAGAACATTATTATTTTTAGCAAGTTTCAAACTACATGTTCAGTAAAAATAATTTATAGTTATTGTATTTCACCTGACAAATAAAAGGAGAATCTGGCTTTGAATTTAATGTGTCATCTGGGCTCTGAAAGGGCTCAGGTAGGGATGGCAAATGATTTAAAACACAATGTTTTAAATCAATATTATATAATTATTTAAACTAATAATATAATTAGTACTATTTATAACTAAAAAATTAAATTTATTTTTATTAAAAAAATAATTATATATAAATAATAGTAAATATTACAATTTAAAATAAAAAAATAATTTATTATTTAATAATTTAAAATTATAATAATAATTAATATATATATTTATTTAGTAACTTATATTTAATAATTATATTAGTTTTGTAATTATTTTTATTAAAATAAATAAATCTATATTTAATTTTATTGATCTATTTCTAAAATAAAACTAAAATAAATAATTTGTTATAATAAATTTTAACATTAGAAGTTGTCTACAATTAAAATAAACTTAGTTTGTAATAGAATTTAATGTATCTGAACTATTTATTATCAAAGAATCAAAAAGTTCTATAAATTATCTAAACTGCAAAATATATATTTATTATATATTTGCTGTATTACTAACTACTATGTTAGCAATTTAAATATTTTATAAATTATTGCTAAATTTATTATAAACTTAGTTTTATAGAAGTAATATACATCTGCTTGATATACATAAGTATGAATTCACGAAAAAATATATGTAATGAATTTATTGCAAAATGTATGTTATTAAAGTATTAGCCACGGCTGGTGGTGCAGTAAATATTTTTGGTAAAGCAAATATTTCGCGAACTATTACTAAATTTGTGATTATTTTAGATTCAATGGAGTCCTACTAATCTGCTTTATTCCCCTAACCATGGATTTGGCTACAAATCGACGTTATTAAATATTTACTGCGGCTCAGCCGCGGCTCAGCCACGGCTGAGCCGCAGTAATATAAGCCGCGGCTGGATCGGCTGAAGCGGCTAAGCCGGCTTGCTACACTACTTTGTGCCTGGTTCAAAAATGCCTGCTGTTTTTGGACTTGTGCACTTATATTATACGATTGTTGAGTTTGACACTATTAACCGAAAATGGGACATATATTTGTTTTAGGCGTTCTAGAAATCCCCAATTCCCAAACTATGTGAAACTTGTAGTAATATAATTAATGAAAAAAGTTTTAGTCACAATTCTAGAGTTTTCGTAATTGGAAAGAATTATTGGTATCAAGCAGTCAAATAAAAGAGGAATGATGTTAACTAAGTTTTAACTTTGACGGCCTAATCAATCTAATGCACGAGTATTTATCAATTGTTATAAGGAAAAACTTAGTATTTAAGAATTTATTTTGCAATCTTTTTTACGTTAAAAAGACTAGTGTTAAAGTACCAACTTAATAAAAATTTCGATATTAACATTAGTATTAGGGTATGAATATATTTTTGGTTTGATTTATTTTATAGCAAAATTTTTTAGGCCGGTACAAGCCTAGAAGTGTCAGATATTATTATGGTTATAGGCACGAAATGCTTAGTACATGAGTGCCTTTGACACTTATTAGACACAAGTACTAAATACCTAGCATAAAAGCGCCTGGTACTTTTGTAGACGTGAACATAAAGTGCCTAGCATAAAATTGCTTGACACTTTTAGGCTGGTATTTTTATGTCTGAGTCCATGATAATGTCTGCTACAAAAGTGCCTGCCACCTTAAGGATAGTATTTTTTTATGCCTAGTATGCCTGGCATGGGCACTTGAAAAATCCTAATCTGTATTTACAATTCATATAAGTTATATATAAATTTTTTTTTTTTTTGAAAAAAAAACTTTTTGGAAAAACAACTATTTGAAAAAAAAAAAAACTATACGAAAAAGCTAATCAGCTTTATTAAGATAAATCCACAAAGTTTTTTTTTAGTTGCTGACTTTGCAATTCAATAGCTTCAACTTTGGCTGTTCACTTCTGAGTTTTATTTCTAAAAGACATCTTTTTCTATACCAACAGGCTCATTTTCTTTATTAATTGTATTTCTTGATGTAACTTCTAAATTTCTATTCGAATTTCATTTTTGTCATATAAATCGGTATCAAGTTCTATTTGAGTCATTACTTCAGTGGCAATTCAGGAATTATTATCATAATACAAGCTTTTTTCTTTAGTATTTGTTGACATCGCTTTTCTATTACGGGAATTTGTTATTTCAGATTTATTTTTTTTTATTTAATCTTGTAGCTAAATGTAACAATTTAAATATATATTAAATAATATTAGTTTGGATCTGTCCAAGTACAATATGAAATACAATAGCTATACTTTCCAGTGAGGTTGATGGATTCAATAGGTACGTTCAAGTAAAATTATAGTTTTTGTGATGTAAAAGTAATTTCAGGAATTTCCTCATCATACAAGCGAATCTTCACATTCGATTTCGGATAATTCAATTAATTATTATTTATAAAAAAAAAACTTTAATAAAAATTTGGCCTACTTGTTGGATTTACTGGTTCAGGTTGAAATTCTTCAATTATATTGATACTTATTTGTTTGTTAAAGTAAATCGTTCTTAAATTACTAAAGCCATGCAATCGTACACTTCTATCATGCATATCGGATATGTCTGAGTACTGTAAAATCAAAAAAAAAAAAAAATTAGCGTCCGTCCTAGGGTAATTTGCAGTACCGTACCGTACCGGTACTACTTTACTATACACGTATACTCTATACTTGTGACCTGAAACCCGAAACCTTTCCGAAACTTACAAATTAGAATGTTAATAATTAATGTACATTTACTATAAAGTAACCAAAATGTTTCTGAAGTGCAATCTAATTATTCTATACTTTAAGTCTTAAAGTTTAAAATTAAATTTCTAAGACTTTCAGTATAGTGTTAGAGTTTCGGAAAGGGTTTCGGGTTTCGGTTTCGGTTTCGGGATTTTATATATAGTTTCGGGTTTCGGATGACAACTATAATTTCTATCACTTAATCGTTTTACTTTTGTCAGTTTCGCCAACTTTTACTAGTTCGTCACCTTTCAGTAGTTTCGCCACCTTTTATTAGCTTCGTCAGTTTCGTTAGTTTCGCCGTTTCGCCATTTCAAAATTTTTTCGACGAAAGACGAAACTAGACTTCGCCTTTCATCATGGCGAAGCCTCTTAGGTTTTGCCTAACAACTATATCAACATCCCTAATACTGTAATAAATACAGTATATACGGTACTAGTTATATAATTTTTTATTTTATCAGTTTTAACTACGTTAAATGTTAAAATTAGTTGTATCATGTGATAAACCCCAAAACATAGTGCTGTCAGCATTACTAGTAAGATATCGAATGTTATAGTTGCTTGACGAAACTATGTGATGCTAATCATCACATAGCCACGAATAGTAACATGTTAATTGCACTACGTAATATTATTAACGATTAACATGTGGCTGTATGATGATTAGCATCATATAGTTTCGTCAAGCAACTAGGCTAATTCTTATTTTTGTACTTATGCAAAGTAAATCCACATTCTCTGTAATAAATTTTCCAAAATAACGAACTATGAATATTCTCGTTTGAATTTATCTACACAGGTAGTCAGCCCATAAATCCTACTCCTCAAGAGTAAATTTTATTTGTATGGTAATAGCATATATTCATAAAGATATACTGGTAATTACCGAATTCTGAATAATGAAATGTTAATAAATTGCCTTTAACTATGTATAGCGTTTAAAACTTTTTTAATCGTAACGAAAGGGTAATAAAAATATACAAATTATTTCACAACCTTGGGGTAAATAAAATTAAACGAATTATTTCATGAATATTATTATTCACAATTTAATTTATAGTAAATAATATCGTAGTTTCTAATTCCAAGATGATTAAAACTTTATTTATTAATTAATAAAGCAAAAAAAAAAACCTTCATTATAAGCAAAAGTGATCAACGTGGCGTATGATTTTTTTTTTTTATTATTTGCATGATCCAAGTATAAAAATTAACAGTTGGATAGTATTAGAAACATGATGATAACTTGTATGGAAATTTCGCCTCATTTTCATTTACAGTACATAAATATATTTAAAAGGAACACAAAAATATTTAAAAATGAGACCCAAGACAATTATCTCATTTACCTCTCAATCTTTTTCACAAACCACAATTTCGTCATGGCCATGAAGTGCTTTTGATGAAGTATAATACAAGCTACCAATACATTTCTCCACTGCTTTTAAATTCTCATTATTCATCTCACACGTCTTTTCCAGGCATTTTGTAAATTGTTGTTCAAATTCTCTAGCAAATAATCAGAAGGTTCACGTAACACGAGTAGATCTCCACCTTTCTTGAACGTAATCTATTGCAGAAAAACTATATAATAAAACACATAAAAACTTACACGATTTTGAAAATACGCCAAAGTTGATCTAATGTTATAAACTCTTCGAAGTTTAAGCAGTTCGGCTTCATCTTTCATTTGTTTCTCTCTTAATTCATGTACCTCTTTTTTATGTTTATTATATATTTGCTTTATTTAATTTCTTCACCTCTGTATAATTTGCTTCAAATATTTGCTTTAAAAATGAAAGTGGAATTACATCTGCGCTTGTAGATGTGATTAAACCATGAGATTCCACCAACTCTCTTTTGGATGAGTAAGTATGTTTTTTGTCAACAATCTTATAATGTTTTTCTTTCGTGTCAGACCTATTTAAATAAAAAGGCATTTTTGTGGTTTAAAGTTAGCTAGAATTGTGAGTGGCAAGCGTTGAAACGAAGAAATCATTTTGAGTTCAAACTAGAAAAAAAAAGTTAATAAGATTATCGTGCAATCTTTTATTTGTCCAATCAGGTGTGGATTTAATCGTTAATACATCATCCGAATTCCGAATGGTATTGTTCTTAAAATACATAATAATAATAATAACGTACCCTACGATTTTTGAAATTTTTATATCTTGGGTTATCAACTATTCAATAGATGAAAATTTATATATTATACATAAAATCAAAAACAATCAATTGAAAGACAGATGAGTTTAGTTTCTTGATTATTCTAAAGTAGTCATTATTATGATCTCTTTTCAAAACAGAAAACAGTTTACATTGACAAAAAGTCCACATATGTAAAAGTAGTATTTTTATTATAAAATCATAAAACAAAAACTTTGAGATTAAAAACTGAGTTGTTCCCTCTTCGCATTTTTTTAAGGTTAAGGACAATTATTGACTGTATGAAACGGATCATAATGTAAAATTCTACTGTTTAAATACATTTTTGAAGACTGTGAAATGAGCTGTCTGTGAAATAAATTATCTACAAAATAAACTTGACTATGAACGAATTGGACGTCTGTAAATGTATACTTGGTGCGGGGAATGCTGATTGATGATTAGATAGGTGGAATTATGGTAGTAGTGCGGGCCAGCATTAAGGTACAATGACGTGACAATAATTAACAATTAATCTATGACAGATCAAATTAATGAATGTCATACGAAAGTGTAGTTTAGTTTAAGATAGTAATAACGAAGTCAAATATATGATGGTGCATAAAATAATGTAATGGTTAGTATTCATATAGAAGTAGTATTTTAATAAAGAAATGTTCAGATCTTTTGGCATTGAGAAAGTGTTACGTTGAAATGAAAGTGTATTGTATTTCTATGTGAAATAGTAGTGAACGATAAAGTGCTAATAAAGAAACGTGTTAGATATATTGATACTGTCAAACAACCTATAGCTAGATATCTATAACTACGGTTAGAGACTAACCCCTTGACAGTAAAATAAACTTGTCTGTGAATCACACTTTTAGGTTCAGAACAGTTTGTTGCAAATCAAATGTTTGAAAGGCATTACATCCAGAAAACAAAGAAATCACATTTTTTTAGATTAAAATTGTTCAAGAAAAACATTAGGTTTCTTATATATTTTTTGAAATTTTTTTGCAAAACAGTCCTATAAAAAAAAAAATTTTAAAATAATATTCGAATTTCTTTCAAAAAATAATCAGTATTTTTTATATAATTTCCTGAATATTTCTGAATTTCCTATCTGATTATAATCTTGCCAGAGAGCAAAAGATTTTACAGATGTTTTCAAAAAGATGTTGACAACGATTTCAATATACCTATATGGGAAATCATCTTTTTTTTTTTATAGGGTGGTTTTTTCTGATTGTACTACGTGTCGTAATTTTATATTGGCTAATTTGTTTTTCACGTGAAATAATTTTAATTGGCTAATTCGCGGCACCTTTATCACTGCACACCTAATAATATTATCGTTACGTATTACCAAATTAAACATAATTATTCCTTAACTGTTAATAAAGTATAGCTATCAAATTCTCGAAACCTATTTTTTATGAGTCAAATATGGATATTGGTTTATTAAAGCATTAAGCAATTTTGTTTGCTTTTATAAATAATATGTCTTAATCTCTCATTCTGATTATAGATTTGGCTGGTGATGATACACTTACTTCCGTTTCTGAGAAATTTTCTTAATGTCCTCTCTTATCTCTTTTTCGAATAATTTTCTGAATCAGTAGTAGAAATATATTAATTAGATCTCGATTATTTCCTTGGGATAGTTTAGAGACAGAAGAATCGGAAATTTGAAATCCAGTAGGTATACAGTACTTACCTTAATATTTGATATATCGATTGAGTCGGTAATATGCGCATAGAGCCAGGTTAATTCTTATTTTTATTGCATATTGGTTAACTTGTAAAATAAATATAAAAACTGAATTGATAAGTGAACTCGGTTCACATTCTTTTAATAAATTTTCCAAAAATAACGAAATATATCAATAAACATGTATTATCCAAATTGCTATAAATAATTGTGTCTGAATTTTTTCTATCTATTGAGAACTGGGTACAGCGGTGAGTCAGTCACTTAACAATCTAATTCCTTGCGTGACCTACGGTGGGCTTTACTGGGAAAAGGCGTTGGCGAGTTGGTTGGTTCCGTAGGTAGGTCTTTCTCCTATCTGAGTAACTCTAGGCTTTCTTTAACCTCAGCTATACACACTTACTTCGGGTAAGCTGGACAAATCAACCACAGTTGTACCAGGTACGTTAGGATAACAACTGGACGGGTATCGAATTTAGCGAGGGGTCACGTGAACATCGTTTAGAGAGAGAGACAAAGTTTATCAATATGCCACTTAATAACAAACTCGGATTAGGATTGTTAGCGAATATATTTGATTAGGGGAATTTATTATATGTAAGGGTCAGATTATTATTTTTAATAAAACGAACTTGAATTTTATTATTTATTATGCGAAAGGTGGGAGTTATCTTCCCTCTAGGCCTTTATTTATAATATAGTTTTTATTTACATTTGGTATTCTACGTTTAATACTTGTCAAGGAGTTAGCCTATAACCGTTGTTATAGGTATCTAGCTTTCACGATAACGATGTGTCTAACGCTTTTCTTTATTAATATTTAATTGAAGTTCACAATTTCACACAGAAATACACTTATTTTATAGTAACGCTCGTTAACACCCAAAAATCTCTCTTTTATTCTTTATTAAAAATATTGCTTTTATATGAAAACTATTGTTACATCATTTTATGCATCATTATGTATTTGACTTAGTTGTTGCTATCTTAAACTATATTATACTTTCACACAACATTCATTAATATTGATCTGTCATAAGTTACTATCGTCCACGTCATTGTACTTAATTCCAGCTAGTGATGGGCATGCGCGTGATTTTTTGGATCCCGCGCGGGATTTTTAATATGATCCCCAATTCAGGCCAGCCGGCCCGCATTAACATAATTTTAAGAAACTCACGATGTAATCCTATCCCGCGCATCACGCGCGGGATATTTTGGAAAACCGTGATTTGCCCATCACTATATCGAACCTGGTTAATCCAAGAATAGCCTTAAAACCCGGACCAAATCTTCCACGCCGTCTTTCAGCCTTTCAACTTAGGGTTGATTGTTGGATTTGAGTTGTATATGAACCCTTGCGTAACATAGCCTCCGGACAAGTTCGGTTAAAGGACCGATTCGGACCTTTTCATCGTGAACTACCCCAGTATCGCCAACAAAATTACTAATGTGAGCCCTGAATTTTGAATCCAAACCAGGCCGGCAACATAACGTGACAGTGAGTCACGTGGTTAAACTGAATAAACTGCAAATATCGCATATATGCCATATATGACATATAAGTCATATATTACATATACGCCATTTAAGCGATAAAGGCCTATATCTCATTTATGGGATATATGGATTAAATGCCATATATGAGATATATGGCATATCTGCGATAAATGACATATCTTTAATAAATAGCATAAATTGTATACAATATTTTATATTATAAATAAAGGCCTGTAGGCCCAGTGAAAGGAGATAACTCCTAAGTTTTGCTTAAATAAAACTGAGTTCTTTATTAAATAATCTTAAGCTCCATACAATTTAAATCCCGAATAACACACTTTCACTAAACTAATTACCCTATAACCCCGATCTACTGTTTAACGTAACCTAACAGTACGATCCTCGCTAACCTGTTCACGTGATACCTACCCATAACTTGTCTGGTTAAGTCTTAACGCACCAAGACTAACCGTGGTAATTTGTCCAACTAACCCGACGGATTGTGGTTTGTTGTGGTTATTTTGTCCAATTGTCCGACGAACCGTGGTGATTGTGGTTACAAACTTAGGATACACGACGTACAGTTGTATCATAGTATCCCAAATCCTAAAGATAAAGTCTTCACGTGATTCTCTTTAAATAAGTAAAAGATTAGTGTTAGTATAGTAACCTCCCAAGGCATAATCACCAAAGAATTACTCACCTACGAACCTAAACCACCGACCAAATCTAAACGCCCTCTTTCGACTAAGCCATTCGTAGGTTACGCAAGATTCTCCTTAGTCAAGCGACTGACTCGCCGTATTTTTACCGCCACGTGATGATCTACGAAAATAAGCTAATAACGAATCTCGATTTGGTGTAACGTTACGCGATCAGGAAAATTCAAAACAAACGTTCGTTTTGTCAAAATTCGCCTATAACACTAAATATATATAGGAAACCACCTTCTGCGCATTATCAAAAAGTTCTCCTTGAGCAATTTTACCATTAAAGCTCCTCTAACCCTAATACTAGCATAGGCCTAACCTAACATAAATGAACTTAAATATCGCGTGATGGTAAAAATTTTGTTGGCAAAGATTTCAACGTGCCACAGTACACGTGCTATTACGGACATCTCTGTGCTAAACCGTAACACCACCCGGACTACTTTTCTCATAGGGCGATCTATAATGTGAGACCCGAAAAGTGGTTAAGTTGGGTCCGGAATGGTATAACGTGACCACGGGTCACGAGGGTAAAATTACATAAATTACGTTTGTTACATAAATTGCATTTATTGCATTTATACGATTTATGTGACTTATGTGATTTATTAGATTTATGTGATAAATTAGATATATTACTTTTATAACATTTATGTAATAAATTAGATAAATTGCATTTGAACTATACATTATAAATAAAGGCCATGTTGGTGCATAGAGAAGAATAACTCCCAAGTTCACTCTTATAAACAATGGAGTTCTTTCTTGAATAATTCCTACTACCCAACTCATACTTTCCTTAATTACCCCCTGATATTCTACTAAGTGGCATAGTAGAATTATCTTTGTGAAGTCCATAGACTAATCTATAATTACTGTACCTCCAAAGTGATAATTGAGCTGTCTCTTAGTAGTAGAAGAGACAACCTAAGCTTTTGAACATCCGCCTGCCAAATCTAACTGCCTCTTTCAATATGGTCATCTAGTTGCTGATCAATTAAAATATCTGTTTGGTCCTAGTGATCAAACTGCCCGTTCGCACTGTATAAAAGATAAATTGTTGTTGTGAACAGTTAGTTTAATAAATGAATTCAAGTTGTTAATTAGTATTATTTGATTTAAAGATTGTTAAAACTGCAGATAAACTTAGTTATAGTATTAGGAGTAGAGGAATAATAGATAAATTATGAAGTGCAATAAAGTATAACAAATCTAAATAATTATTATTAAGCTTAAGTTTATTAGATGAGTCTTGGTATACTTTGCATTTTAAGAATTTTGTAAAGAGAGTAGCTAAGACTTCTAAAGTACAGGAGTTAGTAACTCTATTAGAGTTTAGGTTATAGTCTGAGCAGGGAAAACATGTTAGATTTGAATAGGAGTATAGATCAGTAGTATTAGAAGTAGGTTGTAGTATCTAGTAGGTTATTGATATAGTATTCCTCTCTAGATATAAATATCAGGCTTTGCTTATAACAATTTCTGATAAGAGTAATAAGTAGATTATTAGCTAAGGTTTTAATCTTGTACTAAAGTAGCTAGTTGTATAAGCTAAAGAATTGTTTGATAGTAGTTGAAGTTAGCTTGAAATAGTTCTAGTAGAGAGATTATCTAATATAATAGATTCTAAAGTAATAAACTATATAGATTTGTAGCCTTTAGATAAGCAGTTTAATCTTGGTAAAATATAGGTCTACTCTAAGAGTGTATTATTGTTAGCAGAGATTAGTTATTCTAAAAATAGGATTTGTTTAGTTTATAGTTAGTATTTAAAAGAGTTGTATAAATTATTGTCTTAGAAAATTTTTTCTAATAGTATATATAGATCAGAGCAAATAATAGGTTATCTATTATTAATTTTAGTAAAAATAGAAATATTTAAATAATAGAAAAGTAGAATAATTTTGAAATTTGTAGAGTTTTTGTTAGGATCATTAATTTGTAGTTGTAAATATTGAAGAATATTAGTAGTAGACTATAGATTGTTTAGAAGTTGTTGGAGTCTAATTTGTATAGTAGTTTCTAAAAATTCAGTATTACAAAGTCTAATAAAGAAGTTAGAGATATGGTGCTAAAGTTGAATATCCTAAATATTTTTAATACTATAAATATTATAATTAAGTAGAGTACTGTTAGAAGTTGTTAGTACTAAGTTGGATTTGTGTTTAGCAATAGTAAGGTAGGGGCTAAGAAGCTTGTTACATATTGCTTGAGAAAGAACAATATTATGTATATGATATTCAAGAATAGGTATAATTATAGAGTTGATAACATAGCAAACTTGCTTATTAGTAATATATTTGGTTCTATGTATATTAATTAAATTGGATATTTCATTAATAATAAGCTTAGTTTGTTTAGTTTGTTTACTATCCAAAATAAACCAACATCTAAGGAATTTGAATGAAATATTAGATTGTTATAGTTGTAGAGAAAAATTAATAAAGTTTAAATATAAGAGCTTTTTAGAGTTTGTAGTAAAAACAGATTTGAGAAGGTTGATTTGAATATTAGCTATTTAATAAAAGGTTGTTGTAACTTGTATTATTAATTCCAAATTTGGCTTTGAGTTAGTAATCTAGAGTATGTCATCTATATAGGCTAAAACAGAGATTAATGCTTTTAGTTTATAGTTTTTGTGAGTAATAATAGAATCTCTGCAAGTTGCAAACATTGTATAGCCTTAGTAGAAGGTAGAGATTTTGTTAATAAGGTATCATAATAGATATACCATAGTAAAGAAGTGATTGTTTCTTCTTAGTTAATACTATTATTAACATTATAAGAGTTAGTTAATCCTAAATTTGTAATGACTCTATTTGTATAATTAGTTAATAAATTAGTTATGATATTATATAGTTGGGGTAGAAATTGAATATGTTCAAGAGCTAGTTTAAGAAGGTCTAAGTTAACTAAGTCATAAGCTTTGCTCATATCTTGAGACAAGAGCTATAACTCTTTTTTGTTGCAGTAAGAGTCTTCAATAATATTGTTTAGAATATATATAGAGGTATTTGTACTATTACTAAGTAAAGCTATATAGTTGTGTGGTTAAGAATTTTGTATGAGAAGAGGATTGAGTTAAGTCAAATAGTTAAATTTTAGTATAGAGTTTTTTAATATGTTTGATAAGGCTAATTGAGTATATATTATTTAGGTTGCTATCAAATATAGATTTTTTTAGAATAGGAAAAATATGATTATTTTTTTATTATTTTAGAATTGTTTGTATTATTAAACAGTAGTTAAGTAGTGCTGTAATAGTTTGGATTGTTTTAAAGCCTAAGTGTTTGATCATTTCGTAACCAATTCTAGAAAGACTACAGACTTTGTTGTTAGATAGATTATTTAAAGTCTTAATAACCTCTTCAGTAGTAATCTCTGCTAGTGTAGAATTATACTATTTTGGTTTAATAGTTAGTAAAAGTTTGTATTCATCTTTCTAATAAGAGTTGAAGATTGTTTGGTTAAGATTTTAGTATGCTATCTATTTGCAAAAGTGCTCTTTAATAGCTATTTTAATTTAAGATAGTTCAGTTATGATTCCATTCTGTGTTTTGATATTATTAAAGTATACAGATTCACTATATCTGTCTAGAATACTATTAATCATTTTTGTGAGTTTAGTTTGTAAGAAATCACATCTTTTGTTTATAGCCTAGTTGATGTATTTTCTTATTTTGATGAGTATTTTCTAAGTTACAAGTACTATAGAGAGATTTCAAAGAGTTTTTAAAAAAAGAAATCCAATTTGAAATTAAGTTAGGGTCTAATAGTAGTAGAGAAATATTGAAAGAGTGTTGAGAGTTAATAGAATTGATTATTGTAGAGAAATTAGGATGTGAGGTATCTGAATTGTTTAAGTATTTTTTTGCTTTTTTAATAGCTTCTCTTAATAGTTTAAAGTCAAGATATAGTTTTATTGCTTTAGAAAAGAAAGTATAGTAGAAGTTTTTATTAGTAAACTTTTTGTTTAGAATTATAAAGAGAGCTGCTTGAATAATACTAGTTTGGGTTTTATACTAAATAGATTCTAAGGATTCTGTTGTTAATATAGTAGATAGCATTTTGTTAGCTATTAAATTAAGATCTGTTTGGTTAGCAAATTCTTGCTAAAGTTTAGTTGTTATTTCTTTAAAGTTAAAAATTCTTTGTTTTGTTTTAGATTTGTTTCTGAGTTTGCTAAAGAGAGCAAAAGAGAAGAACTATTTAGAAACTAAAATTTTGTAGTCACTATTAGTTATGGCAAGAGAGTCTTCATAGTAAAAGTTTGTTATGAATTATATAGTTAGATAACATGCTCAGATATAGTTAATTTTACTGCTATATCTGCTACTTTGCTAGATATTTTGTTGGTTAGATATGTAGTCAACAAGATCATATATATTAATACTATGTAAATAAAATAGTAGATGAGTTTTGGAGGAAGTAGTAAATATAAAGTTTGTAGAAGCATTAAAGTCTCCTAGAATTATAGAGAAAAGGTTTAGATTTAAAGCTTATTAAATTCATTGCTTAGTTTTCTCTTAAGTAGAATCTCTGTGAGGTTTGTTAGATGTAAACAGATATACAGATATAATTCTAAATTTGAAGTCATGTTTGAAGAAGAGATCAATAGCAACAGTATCTCCAAGGTATGTTAATATATTATGAATATATAGTTTGAGGTTATTATTAACTATGAGTGCAGTTCTTTTTGCAGAGTTTCTAAAGCTTGCTCAGAAATATAAAAATTGTTTAGTATTAAGAAATTTTTGAGAACATAGAGTATTAAGTTTAGTTTTAGTAATACTAGCAATATTGAAATTTTCTTTGAAGCAGTATTCTTCTCAAAGCTGCCTTTTAGTTAGTATGTTAAAGCCTTATATATTATGAGTTATTATATTAAGATTAAGAATATAATGAATATTTGAAGGTAGATTAGATAATAGATTAGATATAAGGTTAGTATATTGTAGTGATGGATTAGTTTATGATTTGAGTAGTAGATTGTAATATATTGGAAGATAGTAGAATTCTATAAATAAATAGTTTTTAAGAAGAAAAAGATTATTAGGAGTATATATATGTACTTCACTAAGTTTCAGGTTAAAAGAGAATATTGTTTTATGATTAAAGTTAAGAGATTTTAGACAAATAAAGAAGTATTTAATAGATTAATTATTATTTAAAAGAGGAAGGTTAAAGTATATTAGGAATTTATTGTAGCATAGTAGTAGTCTTTATTGTTTTGGTTGTATTGGTGATGAGGCTACAATATTAATATCTCCTACAAGATTAGAAAGGATTAGTAGATTTGTAAAAAACAAGCTTACTGAAAAGGAGGAGTTTGTTTAATTTCTAAGAATAATAAATCTACTATTTCAACTAGTTTAAAATTGATATTGAATTTTTATTTTAGAATCTTTTCAGCTTCTAATATAGTAATTGTTTTGTAAAATTCAGTTATTGTTTTGTAGATTGGAGTATTATTAAGTATAATATCATAGTATGTGATTATTTATACTAAAAAGTGAATATCAATCAGTTGTTCTGTTAGAAATTTGATAACTTCTTCTTTGTTTAAGAGGTTTATTTTGTAGTTTTGTACAGCCTGATTATAATAGGCTATTAGGTATTGATAAAAGTAATAGTTTTTGCATTTAGTATTTGTTTTGATATTATTAGCTTTGCAAGCATATTCCTCTGCTGAGTTAGCTAAGTTATCAAGGAGTTTAATAGGTATTTTAGCTTTTAAAATAGCTTAATATTCTCTGTTAGTGTAGAAGATAGAGAAATCTAAAAGTGTGAATTTTCACTGTTCATTTTCATCAGGTGAATAAGCAACTTCTAAATATTTTATAACTGCTTTAAATAGTTAGTTAGAGTTATATTGTTTGGTTTGTTTTGTTTCTGTTTTTTTTTGGTTTTCAGTATTTGGTTTATTCAATATATTAGTTGCTTTAAGATATTTGTATTTATCATTCATACATATAAGAGTATAGTGGTTAGAAAAATAAGTTACTTCTATTTGGCATTTGTATTAAGTATTTAGTTTTTTTATTTTATATTTTTTTGGGAGGAGTTTGGCTAGGTGAAGAAAAAATGTTATCTAATTTGATGTTTAAAATAAGTAAGTGTTTTTTGTTTATCAATAGGTTTGTTGAATTGATATGAATAGGCAAGGAAGATTTTCTCAAACTACTTGTTGAGATTGTCTACTGAGTTTTTTAGAAATAAAACATTGAAGTTGTTAAGAAAAAGTGTTTTAGAAAAATTAAATAGTATTTTAATAATAAATCTTTAATTAGAAGAGATAGTGAAATATTTTTTTTCTTAGTTTGTATATTTAATTGTAGAGTTAATTTTAAACCTTTTGGGTCTAAGTTTAAAGTCTTCACTAAATTTGGTATAATTAATAAACTGAAAGTTATTAGTTAGGTAAAGATAAAGTCATGCTATATTTAAGCAGATTTGAAGACAGTTTTGAATTTTGTGTAATAGAATAGTAATAGAAGATGCAAAAATCTCTCCATAGTTTATCTTAGTAAATAAAATAGTCATAAATTTTAGTAATAGATCTTTTAAAGTAGATTCAATAAGTTTGAAATAAATTGTTGCATTAGAATTAATGTCTGAGTTTGCTTTATAGATGAGTTCTGTTAGAAACTCTGGTCTTTGGCTAGCTATTATACGTATAAAGTATTTAAATAATATTTGTTCTGAAGTAAAGTTAGAAAGGTTTTCTTTAAGAAAGTTAAGTAGTTGAAATAAAAGCTTAGTTTAGAGTTTAGTATTTGGTTTCATTTTCTCTATGATTAGGAAGTTAGTAAGCTAGTTGTATACTAGGTTTAGTTTGAGTTTGTTAGTTCTAGTATAAGGTTTTAGTAAGTTCTTGGTTAAGATATTTGAATAAGAAGGAGTTTTGTTAGGAATAGGTTGAATGGAAGTAGTATTAGTATTTTTCTCTTTTGGAATTAGTGTTTTTAGTAAATCTAGTTCCATACTATCTGAGTTTGTTAATAGAGTTTGATTTTTAGTTTAGTTATCTTTTAAAGAATAGAATGAGTTAATATCTATATCTGATAAGATTTTTTCTACAGTAAGAGTAGTATTATATTGTTGCTAAGTATTGGTATTAGTTGTTAGAATTAAAAGAGTTAGAGAAAGAAAGAGTAGATTTTGGAATTGTTGTTGTTTTTGAAAGGTAGAGGTCAAGTCTTTTTTAGTAGAAAAGAAGTTATGAGTTACAGATAAAGTAGAGCTAAAGTTAGTAGCAGAGGAGGAGTTAGTAGTATTGTTAGAAAGGCAAGCATAGTAATAGATATTATTTTCATAAAATATAGTATTGTTAGTTAGTTTATAGTTGTTATTAGAAAGTTTGTATCTGATTAGGAGCTAGCATTTTGAGCAAGTATGTTGGCAATGAGTTGGTATAGGAGAAGGTAGAATGCTTTCAGTAAATTCTGAAGAAAAACTTTAGTTTTTTTGTTGTTATAGTTTACAAGAAGAGTAATAAAACAAAAGATAGTAGTGTTATATTCAGTATTGTCTGCAGAGATAAAGCTAGTATGTAGTTACTACAGAGGTATTTGGTAATAGCTGAGATTTTAGGTACAAAGAGAAAATGCATAGTTATAGTCTTGCTTTAGAGAGTTTTAGTAAAACAAGTAACTAGTTTACTTTTAGATAGGATTAGTATAATGTTTTTTGGATCTTCTTTATAAAAAGATACTTCAAAAGTATCAAAATACTTTCTATAGAAATAGTTCAGATTAAGAGTATCTTGGATTTCACTAATTAAAGTAGGTATATTAATTGTATTAATTGTAGATATATGTTCAGATGTGATGAGATCAGAAAGAGCTTTTCGAGAAGATATATTTTGTATTGCATAACAATGAGTGACTTGTATAATTTGTATAACTTGTATAATTTAGATCTGTGTGCCCTATAAAAAATTTTTATTCGTTATATTCTGATTTTAATTAGATATTTTAATAATATTCCGATTATATTCCAATTAGAAATCTTAAAAATTTTATATAAATTTTTAATATTAAAAATATTCAGAAAATATTCCAAATATTTTAATTCTATTCCAGATAAAAATTTTAAAAATATTATATAAATTTTTTAAATTAAAAATATTCCAAAAATATTCCAAATCTTATTTAGATTTAATTTAGTAAATTTTAATAATAAGATATATTCTGAAAATATCTCTGGAAATATTCTGATTTAAATTTATATAATTTTAATTCCAAATAATAAGAGAATATATTCCGAAAATTTTTTAATTTAAATTTATATATAAATTAAAGAATTTTGCTAACCATAACCGTGGTGATCATCACTACAATCACATGATCACAAACTATAGATGCATTTAATTGATCTATATATAAATTATATATTTGATATTTATATAATGATAAACAACTAATTTGGATTGCAACTCTAATTACTATATACCAATACACGATTGTCAATTGCCTACTATGTATTAATAAAGCATATATAATATAGTACAAAAATACAAATGCACTTTATCTAACACGAGCAAAAGTAGTTATTTTTAACTAAATTATATATACATACAGTACGTATAATCACTACATAAAATACAGGAAATATAACAATAAAACTTAATTTCTTTATATGTATAATCAAGCAATACACCAAGAACAAAACCTGTATACAACCTAATAGTGATAGTATCTCTGATTTAGATTTTCTATATTATTACTGTTATAGTAAATAGCTTAACGAATTTATCTATTGACTGTAACAAAAAGGTATTCATAATTCTACTTAATGTGACACTAGCTATAATATTCATACTATTATACATATTAATAAAGCAAAAACTATAAATATAAATAGAATTTATAGTTTAAAAAGATATGTTTAGCTCTAACCAATACATGTATATATGTACATATGTATATGCATAAATAAAATTTTCATATATCTAACTTCTAGCGAAATCTGAGTACCATTTACTCTTGATATTTATATTTCCGAATATTATGACCAGATCTACCACATGCTTTACATACATATTTCTACTTAACAATATCTTCATTTACAGTGTCAGAAGCAATAGCTTCATCTTTGCTAAGAGTATTGTTAGCATCAACTTCTTGGATATCATCAAGTGTGTGAATAGGATTTCTATATATATATTGTTGTCTATCTTTATGTATGTTCAAATTGTAGTCAAGTAGACTAATTACGCTACTTTCAGAACTATTATCATGTAACTTATTATCTGATGTTGTTTTTAGTAGACGTCTATGTCACTTTTAAACAGAGGAATCCGAAGTATACAAATTTCCATTATTTGTATTTTTATATACCAACATATTTAAATTAGGATTAGTAGGGTTGATTGCACTATTTCTGGAATCACCATATGACTTTTTCTCTGATGCTAATTTAATACATTTATTAAATTGGCGTTCACATCGTTTTTGAATTAAAGGATCTGAAATATACAAATTTTCTTTATCTTTATTGTTTGCATTTATAATGCTACCTTTTTTTACAAGTAATAAAGCTGTTGACCATATCTATAAATTCATCTTTGCAATTCAGATCAAGTACCAAATTCAATGCTTTTTTAATCTTTTTAAAACCCTGAGCATATCTTACTTCCCTTCTTAATTGTTTTTTCATTTTAAATGTAAATACGACTGTTGGTTTGAATGTATTAAAAATATGTAAATCATTTGATATTTCTGTATAGTTTTCTTGCTGAAATTGAGTTACTACTCTGACTGTGTGTTGTGAATTTAGTTGATCATCATTATCTTGAATATCTTCTAGATACTACTGCCTTGCTATAAGTTCAATATTAAATTTAGCATTTTTTGAACTTATCATAACCTGAAAAAAATGAGTACACACAAGTCTGCGACTTGTTACAGATAGACAAGTACATAAGTATCTACTATCAATTAACAAAATAATATAATATTTATTCAAATTTACAATTCCTAAAAGTTCCCAGATTTCTATAATATCAGATGGTTGTATATTATCTAAAAGTAAACATAGTGAAATTTGCTATCTATCCAATTGATCCTCAAAAAAGCCAGCATTATAATCTAGCTAGTTAAAATCTTCATGAATAAGACTGACTTATTTTTTAGAAATTAGATTGGCATGATATAATAAAGATCCACAAATTTGTTGTTCTTGAATAGAAAGAATATGTGTTGATAAATATTTTTTCATTAATTCAAATACTTTATGAAATATAGGTCCAATAGCTGAGAGAACCTGATTAGTTAGAATAGTTTGAAGATACGTATTGTGACAGGCCTATTGGGCTTCATTATCCAATAATCGTTAAACTTAATCATGCAAAGTACATAAAGAAGAAGTGCTACTAGTACCTTCTTTAATTAACCTATTCATTACTTTGACTCTCTGAGTGCTTTGAATTCCAGCTGTAAAATACCTAACTTGAAAACACTTTGCCTATTTTCTATAACAATTATGTAAAGTATGATTAAGATATCCTTGAGACTGAGGATATTGTTCAAGCAAACGTGTCCAATGACGATAAAAGTCATCCTCATATAAGCTGTTCTGAGCATACAAGAATTGTTTATAAAATGATTCAAAATTTTGATCTAGTTTACTTTGTAAATTTTTGCACAAATTCTCTTGAATATAGAACATGCAAAGAAAATAGTTGGTAGTAGGCATTTTTAATAATATAGTATTTATTAATGCTAGTTCTGCATCATAAAAGAGACAAATAGGTGGAATATTGTTAGTTGCTTGAAGAACACAATTGAGATACTATTCTTAGCTTTCAACTATTTCATCTTCTAATAAACATTGTGCAACAAGTCTACTTTTTGTATTATTATTGACAACTACTAGTAAAGCTAAATACATATCAAACTAGTTAGTTCAACATGTATTATCTGTTTGTACAATATCATTATAATATATAAGACACTGATGCTGAGAAGGCGACATCCAGAACAATCCGACAAGTCGATTGTCAAATGGATCAAGTTTTGTATTAATGATCCAGCCAGGTTCTTAGTCTTTTAAAAGTAACAATTTATTAATTATATGTTGAGCATCTCCTTGACGTTTGATAAAAGGTACTCTAAATTTTTGAACGATATTATAAAGGTCTTTCTTATGAATAAAATGATCAGAAAATCTGCAACAAGTATAGGGTAGATTTGTTTTGAACATATATTTCCTTTCGTAACATAAAACTCGATCTTTTTCATTATATCATCTGATAACTTTCGATATTTAGGATTATACAAGGCTATATTTGGTGCCATAACATGATTATACTAACTATATACTAGTAACTATTATTTTAGATGATGACTTTGATATGTTGATGTTTATATGCCATAGGCATTTGATTTTTTTAGACAATCGATGATGCTAACAACTTGAATCAATCACTTTATTTGATATCTGTTCGCCAGAAAAACTATATTCAAATGTTTGACGACATATAATCCTAGCATTGTTAACTTCAAAACATTTACGGTATAAAGAAAATTCTATTGATTTAGTATATTTTTTGAGATGTAATTCAGCTATTTCCTATGAAGAAAAAGAGTCACCAATATTAATAATAAATTCTTCTATTGAGTTATTATAAGTATCTTGAACGACATTTGATTAGTTGTTATAAATATTTATAAGGTTATCTTGAGCAGCTATTTCATAAACTTCCTTATCAAAGTTGTCTTGAATATTATTCACGTGATCTTCCCTGGCAAATATATGATTGTCTTGAATAATTGTTAAATTGGACATTTATAAGGTCTTTATGAATGGCTACTTGGTTGTTATCCTCAAAGTCATCAGCAAAAGTATCTGTATAATCTTCTTTAACGATCATATAGTTGTCTTAAAAATTAGGTAATTGGTCGTCTTTACTACTTATACCAGCTCAAGTAGCAACCACTTCTCTATCATATTCGTCAAAAGTTATATTGTTTTGAAGATCTTCTAGAAAGTCATATAAATAATCTTACCCATAACGATAAAGGTTATTCCTTTTAGTTTTCTTATTACATTTCTTATTTCATAGAAAAGTTAAATAGACAAATAAGAGTTAAATATATGAACTCACCTTCCATTACTTCTGGCTGCTAAAATATAACTCGAAAGTATGTATGTATATTGTACTAGTTAGATTTACTTTATTTAAAGTTTTTTGTTTCTTTTATAATCACTTAATATTTCTTTAACATAGAAGAAGTTACAATTAGCTAATTTTTGTTTAAGCGAAAAGAAGGTAAGTGTTATTTGTATAAAATTTGAAATTTCAACTAACTTATTGGAATGTCAATATGCCAAAAAATTTTCTATACTTATTATTGGGTATATTGTTATACATTTTTCTAACAATTTTATTTTTTTGTTTTGATGATTAGATTTTTTGTTTTGACAGTCTTATTGAAATGCTGATATGCCTATCGGATAAATTGTAAATTTTTTTCTTTTATTATTTATGCATTTTTTTTAACAATTTTATTTTTTTGTTTTGACGATTAAACT
>CAJVPM010000130.1:0-23409 GCA_910592325.1 Scutellospora calospora | reverse complement strand
ATTTTCTTATGTTTGTGGTGATGAACGTTTGGGTCCAAAGAAACTTTTAAAAGATTTTTATTTTTTTACAGGTAATGATAATTTATTTCATTATTGATTTTAATAAATATAATATTTAATATTATCATCATTAATAGAGATCGTTACATATTCTCGTTTTGGTAATCTTTGTCCGATTGAATTTTTAAAAAAATGGACATATGATAATAGAAGTTATATTTATCCACCTAATGATGGTTTTTTATCTAGTGTAGAAGGTGAATTAATATTAGGGAATATATCTCTTTCTATTGGTACAAAGCTTGATCGTTTTGGTTCTGAATTTGGAAAATATCTGTCTCCGATTCATTTACCTTATAGCCAACGTGCGTTACCACCCAGTAATCTCAATATATTAAAAAGGAAAAAATATCCGTATAATTATCATGTATATGAGGTGATTAAATCTTTTGTTGTATTAGGTGGTCCAATTAGAGGTTGGTTTGAACAACCTGGAATAGGAATGCAATTTAAAACTTATAATAGTATTATAGGATTAATCGAAAATGGTTATTTAAAAAAATTAAATTAGAAATTTGTATTGAATTAATAATTTTTAAAACTATATAAACAAATTATTTTTAATAAGATATTTTAAAAATGTTTAAAAATTTTAGAGAAATTGCTGGTACGAAGAATTTGTATCGATCTGATCAATTTGATTTGATGGATGAAAGGGATTATCAATATTTAATTAAGGAAAAAGGATTGAAAAATATTAAAGTTATTGATTTACGTGGAAATTTTTATTCTGATGGTTTTTCCAAAGTAAGAAATCGACTGTTTACAGTATCTGTTAATATGATAACAACAGATTTGTATTTGGTTTATCATAAGAATTTGAGTTTTTGTCAAAGGATAATTTATCATTTTACGAGTATTGATAAAAAATGTTTTTATTTGACAACTACTGTAAAGAAAAGAGGCATTGTCGCGATGTACATGGATTTTTTAGAAGCTTGTAGATCAGAAATTTTATATATATTCAATATATTGTTAAATAGTAAAGATGATATAATTATTAATTGTAAATACGGAAAGGATAGGACTAGTTTGATTTCTATGTTAATCATGTTATTATGTAAAGTATCAGATAAAACTATTATTTTAGAATATTCGAGATCCTTTATTAATTTAGATGTTGGTGAAAACAGAATAGAAATGATCAATGATATGATATCATGCGGTTTATCAAAGGAATTTATTTACTCGACAACAAAATATATGCATGATTTATTAAAAGAGTTTAGATGCAAATACGATTCTGTAAATTATTACTTGAATAATATAGGATTTAATTATTTAGATCAAGATTTATTTATTAGAAAATATAAGTTGTAATAATAACGATAATAATTTTATTGATATAATAAATATATAATATGAATTTAATAAAAATATATATAATAAACAAATTTAATAAAAAAAATTAAAGTTCTTCTTTAATATTCGGATTAATATTATTTGAAATGTTTTCCTCTATATCCATATTATTTTTTGAATCAAATTCATTTATGTTCAAATCAATTTCATTTGAACCATATGGAATAAATTCTTTTTTGATATTTGAAGCATATGTTTTATTATCTAATGATAATGATCCATTAGATTGATTTGTATTAATTTGAGATGTAATTAGATTTTGATAATATTCAAATGATTCCTTTTGTTTTTTTTTAGTATTATTCTTTTCATTAGAAGCAATTCCTAGGGATGTTTGTATATTTTTAATAATAATTTCCATATTTTGATTTATGAGAATACGAGTTTGTTCATCTATTTTGGAGTTTTTTATAATACTATCCATCATCTCAAAAGGAATTCTAAAATCAGTAGTAGTTTTAATATTTTCGTATTCTTTCTTAGCATTTGTTTCGATTTTTAAATCATTCATTAAAGTTACTATATCACCCAATTTTTTTTCTTCAATAGTTTTTTTCGGTACTTTTGTTTTTGTGATAATAATTTTGCAAAGAGATGATCTTTGTAAGTAATATTTTTTTGTAGAATAGTAAAGTTAGCAAGATTGATATTATTTTTCACTGTAGTGAATATAATAAATCTTACACAACATGAATTATTAAACATTGATTTAAAATTATCGATATTGTAAAAATAAGTGATAAAGAGATTCATTAATCTATCAGCAATTAATTTAATATTTCCTCCTTTGTATTTAGTAGGGTTAGAAATATCTTTGCTAAATGTTTCTAAACTATTTTTACATTCATTTTCTTTCCATTGTGTTTCTCTAATTTCTGTATTTAATCCAATGATTAAAATATTATCATTCAATTTATCTGGTTGATTTGTATTTTTATAATTATTTTCGTAATTAAAGGTAAAAATAAAATTATTTCCCTTTTTATTATATTGGAGAGTTGCGTTTTGGAAATTGTTAAATGTTTTGATTTGTTCAGTTTTTCCTTCCATTTTTTGGATTTTTTTTTAAAAAAAATCGAGAATAAACTTGTTTTATAGATATTATAAATGATAATCTTTACTAAATTAGGAAATTTTAAATTATTAATTTATATTAATTTTTTTTTGATTATGTTTAGTAATTTTTTATTATCAAAGAGGTTTATTCTGATTGTTTCAATTTTCTCTGATTCGATTATTAATTTTTCAGTTATTTCTGATGATAACTTTTTGATGATATCAAATTTATCGCGTTTTATGTATTTTGTTGTTAATATTTTAATTTTTTCGTAATTGATATTAGTAATGTATTTCAAGTAATTGATAAATAGTTTTTTACGAAGCATGTTATTAAAGCAAGATATTTTTTGATAATCAAAAATTGAATTAATGATAGTTGCAAATATATCTCTGTCATTTATTTCTAGTATTAAATTATTCCAAATTGGTTTAATTAATATTTTAAAAAAATATCTATTTATTAAGAGGTAATTAAGTTTATTTTTATGATTACGGATGTTATCATATTTAATGATATTTAATATTATTTCGGTAGGTAAATTATTCATTTTATTTTAATGATAATTTGGATTTAGGTTGTTTTATAAGAATTTCTAATTAATAATCATGAAATTTATAAATAGAAAGAAAAAAAATATTAAATAATCATAAAAAAAAATGTTGAAATTATTACTTTGTTTATTTTTTTTATTGATTATTCAAATAATTTTGATTTTACCATCAGAATTATTAATCGTTCTATTGATTTTGATTATTGCTAAATTTTATGGATTATTTGAAAAGAGACAAGAATATGTATCATACGTAATTATCATTCTTTACAAAAAGAATAGTGAAATATTAATTTCGAGACGATTAGCTGATTTACATTATGGTGAATATTGTTCACCCCGGTGGTAAAGTTGAAGAAGGTGAATCATTTATTGAAGCAGCAAAACGAGAATTATTGGAAGAAACTGGAATATCAGTAATGAATAAAGTTGAATTGATATTATCTAATAAGACTACAAATTATCAAGTTTGTCTTTATAAATCATTAGTTGATGATTTTGTTAAAGCTGAAAATAAAGAACCGACTAAACACGAAGGATGGATCTGGACTAATGAATTTTACAATTATAATTTAACGCCAACAATGAATATGTTTAAAAAAGAGATTTTGGAACATGTTAGACCGAAACGTATAATTTTATCTGGAGCTTCTAGTGCCGGAAAAACGACTCTTATGAATGAAATGAAAAAAATGATAGAGGAAAAAGGATTTACAGTAGATCTTGTTTCAGAATCAATATTAAAAGAACGTGAATATTTGTTGGAATATATGAAAGAAGATAAGAAAAAGTTTGAATATGCGTTATTAACATATTATTATTTACGTATATTTAATAGTATGAATTCTAATATGGATTTTGTGATAGAAGATCGAGATGTTTCCGATGGTGATATTTACAAAGAGTTTTACGGATTTGATTTAGAGATTATTAAAAAGGAACATGTTGAATTTAATATTCCCGCATTAAGATTTCTTATTTTATGTTCTGATGAAAATTTAGAACGAAATTATTATAATAGAAAAGAAAGTGATCGAAAATTTTCGATTGATGATATTAAAAAGACTATGAGTTTGTATAGGAAAAAATTTAAAGATAGTATTTGTAGAGATGCTATAATTATTGAAAATGATAGTAGTGTGGAAAATGCGATTGATGATATGATGAAATTTATCAATCCTTTTTTAATTAAATTGTAAATTATTATTAATATCTTTAGATATAAAAATACCAATGTTTTTTCTTTATTTTATTTAGTTAACTAAATATGGATATTACCTATTTAACAGTTATTTTATTTATTATTATTTTAACATCGTTTATGAATTATATCTGTTATTATTTTATATTAATAAATACAATTATCAAATATTTCATTTTAAAAAAACCTAAAGTTATTATTTTTACTGGTGTTATCGGTGCTGGTAAAACAACATTAGCAAATTATTCGGTTGAATATTTAAAAAGTCAAGGAAAGAAAGTTTTTTTTGGAAAAGAAATAACTTTGATACTTGAAAGAGAATTACAAATATATTATGATGTTATAAAGAAAAATCCAAATGATCAAAGTATCGTATTTTGGTTTCAATATGTTGTGATTAGAGAATATAAAAAATATATTGATAATATAGAATTTTGGAAATACGATTATGTGATTTTTGATAGGACACATTTAGATACTATTTTTTTTACTAATGTTGGTATTACAGAATGTTTTTATAAAAATATTTTTTTTCCATATTTAAATGATGAATTATACAAGATTTCAATTAATTATGAAGAGATAGTATTCTATATTAATGTATTGGAAAGAGATTCTATTGAAAGAGTTGTGAAACGTGGTCGCAAATTAGAGAATGATTTAGAAATTTATTTAAAATTAATTTATAATAGTTATTTTGAATTAATTAAAGATATTTATCCAAATCATCATTCTTTCGATAATGAAAAGTTAAATGATGAATTATTGAGAATTAAATAGATTAATTATTTTAAGAAATATATTTGATTATAATAAAATATTTATTTATATTTATTATTATTAATAATCATTTTTAATAAAAGAAGATTGATTTATATTTTATTTTTTTTTAAAAAAAAAATGTCTACTGAAATTGAACAAGATAATTTCGATGGAAAGATTTATTTTAAAATTTTTAATGTTGTGACTGAATACAAAAAAGATGCTTTATTAAAATTTACAAATGAAGAACAAGTCCAATTTATGAATTTATATACTATTTACAGTAATAATATTATTGAATCATTTAAGAATGATCTAACACTTTTAGGAGAAAATGAAGAATATAAAGAAAAATTAAAGAAAAAATGTAATGATACGAAAAATGATATTAGAAACTTATTAAAAGCAAGAACTGAATTTGAAAAGAAAGAAAAAGAAATCCGACAAGCAAAAGAAATTGAAGATTTAAAAAGACAGGTGGAAGAACAAAAAAGAGAAAATGAAGAATTTAAAAAACAATTTCAAAATTTTATCATGACACAAACAGATAAAAAACGATCTAATGAAAGTATTGATAATGATAATATTATCGAGAATTTAAATAATGAAAATATTAAAAAAATTAAAATTGATGATATGAATATAGATAAATTAGAAAATCTTAGTTGATATTATTATTTAAAATTTTTTTAACAATATTAATAATCTCAATACATTTTATTTTTAATAAATAATGCCTGAAATTTATACTATATTCTTATTCAGTAAAAAATGGAATTAACAGTCGAGAATAATAAAAGTCTCATTGAAAAACATTTTAAATTTGATAATAAATTTGAAAGTGTGAGTTTTCACTGAATGATAATTTTTAGCATTTATCTTTTATTGTTACGCTGTTATAATTATCTGTCACTTGAAAGTATTTATGATGAAAATAAAAGATATTTGATATGATTTATCACTTGATATTGTATTGAATTGATGTAATGATGAAATTATTATTTACGTTTTTTTTTTTATTAAATAGTTAACAGCTATAGCACGTAGTAAAAAATTTGAACAATATACACGTAATTATTTAAAAGATCTTGAATCTATAGGTGTTATTCATAGTGTGCCAGATGGTGGAATTGATATACATGGAAAAATTAAAATGTGCAATATTTAATCCAATGCAAATATCATCATGACATAAGTAAAAATCATGTACCTAAAAAAGATGTACAAGCATTACTCGGAGCTTTAACATCTACTTTTAATGATACAAATTTTGTTGGAATTTTACTTACAAATGGTAAGTATAGTCTTGATGCAAAATTGGAAGCCAAAAAATCTATTGGAAAAATTTTTCTTTGTGATATTTACAATTTTTATGATACGTTAGTCAAAATTAATAATATAATTAATGAGAATCGTAATAATGAAGGTAATATAGTTAGAGTAATGGAAAATACAGATATTAGTAATTTTTCCATTGAATATCCTGATTGTACTTTTATATATAGAGAAGTTAAAAAACAGGTTATTACTACAACTATTACTACTAAAAATAGATTTAATCCTTATAGTAAGAATATAAAAAATATTAATAATGAAGGGGATGATTAATAATATTTTTTTCTTATAAATATTTGTACTTTTTTCTTTAATTTAATAAATTTAATATTTAAAAATAAAATGTTGTATGAAGATTACTCTTCTGAAATTAAAATGGAAGCATCACCTAAATCAGACTTAGAAAATGATAATTCTGGATCTTTTTTATTTTTTATAAAGATAAAATATTCTTGTAAACTGATTTCTTTAGTTTACAAGATTGACGGTTCTTATGTTAGATTTGAAAGAAAATACACTTTAAAGAATCCAAATGATGAAAATTTAAAAAATTTTAATGGAACTTTTAATGATGCAGCATTTTTAAAATTAGAAGAATTTTTTGTTCCAGATTTGGATCGATTTAAATCTTTAAGGAGGAGAAATACCAATTTATTTGCGTATTTTTTAAATGATTTGGAATTTTCTTTATTAGAAGAAAAATATATATTAGATGTTTACAGTTTAAAGGATTCTGTTGAAGAGATTGGATTGGGTAAAACTAGTGTTATTCAAAAAGTTATTAATTTTACAGAGAAATTTAATCGAGAATATTACAAGAAAAAGATTGAAGAGTATAAGAATCAGAATAAAAGATTAAATGAAGTTAATGAAGATTATATTTCACAAATAGTTAAAAAGATAAATAAAGGAAATTTAAATACTGTTATACGTATCAAAGAAGAGATAGAGATTTTGGAACGTAAATATCCTTTCGTTATTGGATTTGTTGGAGTACCTGGATGTGGAAAATCATCAATATTAAAAATTTTCAAGGAATATTTAATTAGAAATGGAGTTGATGAGGAGGAAATTTATGTTAGTAGAGAATTGAGAGATGTAATTAATGAAATGACCAAGAAAAACACTAAAATTAATATTCAAGAGGAAATTGTGAGATATTATAAAAGAATTTATCAAGAGATTAATAAAAGGATTGAAGATGATGAGGAAGAATCGATAAATAAAAAAAGGGATGATATGAAAAACAAAGATTCAAGTGAATTGAAAAAAGAAAATAGATTAAGATATATTTTATTCGATTATACTATTTATGATGTTTTGATTTATAATCAAGAATTTGCTGCAGATAATCAAAAGAAATCTTTGAATTTAAAGATTCAGGAATTTATTGATAATATTAATTTTGATCTTATTATTAATATTAAAAGAAGTTTTGATAAATGTGAGATTAGGGAAAATCATTCTTATTTTGAACTCAAACAACTTTATTATAGATATAGTAATATTAGTAGTCAGGATTATAATTATAGTGATTTTATTAATTTAGATAATTATAAAGATTATGATGAGGAAACGATTAATAATTTAGCTGATAGATTTATTAATATTATTAATTAATTCATTTATAAATATTTACTTATTTCTTTATTTTGTTATAAATTATTATTATATTTTATCCTAATAAAAAAAAAAAAAAAAAATGATTAAATCACGTGAATATTTTTTTGGTCATGAGTATCCAATTGATAACAAATATTCAATGTCTGATTATGTAGAAGATTATGAAGATTTTTACACACATAAATATTATATGAAAGTAAAATGTGTCACTACGAATAGTCTTGATGTTTGGATTTTAATTGGTGGATTTGATGTTTATTGTGAATTTAAGATTAATCCTTTAGAAGAGGAACCTCATCTTGAAAAAATACTAATAATACTTCAAAGTATAAAGGATAGAGAAAGACATGATATAATAGTTAGAAATGATAAGAGTGGAAAATCTTTTCATTTTCTCAGAGTTTTTTTCAAGAATCATAATATCAGAAAAAAAGAGATTTTTAGAATAAGAGATATCATTAAGAATAAAGAAGAGAATTATCATTTGTATGATCTTTACGCGGATGATATTTCAACATCATATGCTACATTTATTGCACCTAGGACTGAAATATTCATCAAAGGAAAAAAAGATGCATTTCCATTATCAGGAGCCTTTAGGATTAATAGAACTTTATCAAAACTTATATTTGATAATAAATGTGATTATAGAGAATTGAGATTTATTGATGATTTTGATACTTATGTATCAATGTATTTTGATTATGAAACAGTAGATATTGATAATATGAAGATAAATAAATTAGGAAGAGTATCTACAGGATACAAAGTTGATAGAGCTTTTATGGGAGTATTTGTATTTTTTAAAGGGAGAGAGATTGAGCCATTTTATGTAGTTGCTGTGTTATTACAAAATGAGGAATTTCCAGTGAAATATAATTATATAGATGAAAAAACTGATTTAGTTTATGTAAAGACTGAAGAAGAGTTTTTTTTGATGAAGGCGAAATTATATTATAAATTTCGACCAGAAAAAACCGGAGGATGGAATAATCTTGGATATGATTGGAAATTTACGATTCGGAAATTATACAAGTTAAAGATATTTGAAAAGTTTATGTATGAAGCGAGTCATAGGGATAATTCATTGATGAATATTATAAAATATCATTATAAGAGACAATACACTACTATAAATGCAAGTGAGAAAGCTCAGCATTTTTATTTAAAAATGAATGGTATTAATGAATATGATCAATCATCTATGTTTAGACAACATTATCAAACATTATCGACATGGACGTTAAATTCGATATTGAAGAAACTTGGGTTAGAACCAAAAAAGGAAATGCCGATAGAAATGATGTATGAAATATTATATAAATGTCATAATGGAGAATATGATGAAGAGATGAAAGGGGAAATGTGTACACGAATATTGGAATATTGTATTAGGGATTGTATCGGACCTAAAGAAGCTATTGAATTCATAAACAAGATTACCGAGTATAAAGTGGTATCAGGATTAACAACTATAGATTTATACGAATATTCACATGGGAACAAGACCAAGATGATAAATAATTTAATTGCTAAATTTTCTAAACAACACAATTTCAATATTTCATTTCAATATAATAAAAAAAATGAAAAAGAAAATTTTGAAGGTGGTAATGTCGGAGATCCAGAGAAAGGGCAATCGAATAAAGTAAATGGAATTTTAGATTTTAATTCGTTGTATCCCAGTATTATACAACAACATAATATATGTTTCACCACAAAATTAAAAGATGGTGAAGAGGAGGATGAATGTCACAAAATATCGTTCCGAAATGAAAAAGGAAATGTTAAAATTGTCAGATTTTCTAAAAAAAGAAAAGGATTAATACCAATGATCGTAGAAATGCTTGTCAAGCAAAGAAAAGAAGCAAAAAAGAATCGTGATAAACATGATAAAAAAGATCTATTATATAATTATTATCATATTTTACAAGATACTTTAAAAAAAATAGCGAATTCTATTTATGGACAATTTGGAAATCAGTATTCTATCATTTGTGATTATGATATATCGGCTGCAATTACTGCGTATGCAAGGAATTATATTCAGGTGAGACAAAAGATATTATTGATAATCATTGATGATAAAACATAATTACTAATTCCTATAATCTGAAATATTCGATGATAATATCGAAAATTCGGACATGGTGAGTTTTGTTTATGATTAATGATAAGAAAAAAGTATATAAAGAGAGCAGAAAGACCCATCTGTCAGTCTTAAAACACATCATCTCATCTCAATGACGAGTAAATACAAACCTGCGGAAAAGATCAAGAAAATATATGGAGTCTCGACAAGTACGCTCAGACGATGGAACGATAAGGGAGACGTTGCATACATCACGATGCCAGGAGGGAAACGTCTTTACTCAACAGATGATATCGACAACATATTCGGTCGAGAATCCACGCAAAAGAAAAAGATCTGTTACGCACGAGTATCCAGTGAAAAGCAGAAAGATGACCTTGGTAGGCAGCGTGCATACCTCGTTTCTGAATTTCCAGATCATGAGATCATTACCGATATCGGGTCAGGTCTCAATTGGAAACGACGAGGATTCACGTCCCTTCTGGAAAGAGTGTACGCAAGAGATATCGAAGAAGTTGTGGTCACCAGGAAAGACAGGCTCTGCAGATTCGCATACGAGCTTGTTGAATGGATATTCAGTAAACATGATGTCAAACTCGTGGTACTCGGTTCAGATGTTGGATCAAACGACCCAGACACAGGAGAGCTCGCCGAAGATCTATTATCTATCGTCACGGTCTTCACAGCGAGACATAACGGACAAAGAGCTGCCGCCAACAAGAGAAAGAGAAAAGAGATTGAAAACGTTAAAGATTCGGATATACCCGACATCACAGGAAAGAGAAAAGCTCAAGAAATGGATGGGTACAGCGAAATGGACGTACAACAGAGCGTTAGACTTAATAAAAAACGGAGAATCAAGGACCAAGAAAAACTTGAGACAGAAATGCATCAAAGTTGAGAATTTCAGACATGAGAATACGTGGGTGCTGGAGACACCGTACGGTGTCAGAGACGAAGTGTTGATAGAATTACTTGAAGCGTACAAATCAAATTTCAAATTGAAGAGAAAAAAGTTCAAGATGAGATACAAGAGCAGAAAAGATAAACGACAATCGATAACTGTGCAAGCTCGTGATTGGAAGAGAAATAGAGGAGAATACGCATTTCTCAAGAATATCCGTACTTCCGAAAAACTTCCAGATATAAATCATGCTGTCAATATTATTCGTGACAGTTTTAAAAGATTTTACGTTTGTGTACCTGTACCTATCAAAGAACAATATCGTGAGAATGATGATTTCATCTCTATTGATCCTGGAGTACGAACTTTCATGACAGGATACGATCCGAAAGGAAAGATCTTTGAATACGGTAAAGGAGATATCTCACGTGTGTATCGGTTATGTAAACGACATGATGAATATCAAAGCCAGAGATCTGTTCTCAAAGGTGGATCCAACAAACGTGAAAGATACAAGTTGAAAAGAAAGATGCTCAAGATACATGATAAGATCAAGAACCTGATAAGAGACTGCCATCACAAGATCGTGAAAGAATTATGTGAGAATTACAACACTATCCTCTTACCAAGATTCGAGACCAAGAACATGGTAAGAAAGAAAGATAAAGAACTCGATAACCAAGAGTCTAAATCTATCAAGAATCACAAAAAGAAATTCAAGCGCAAGATCAAGAGCAAGACCGCGAGGATGATGTTGACATGGTCACATCACAGATTCCAACAACATCTTGTACACAAGATACGAGAGTATCCGGGAAGGTTGTTGATATTATGTGATGAACATTACACGTCAAAAACTTGCGGGAATTGCGGGTACATCAAGCATAACTTGGGTGGTGCAAAGATTTACCGATGTAACAGATGTGGTTTTGAGATTGACAGAGACCATAACGGTGCTCGGAACATACTTTTGAAACATTTGAGTCAGAGAGATCTGACGCTGGGGCCTACCCCATTCGAATGAGAATAGTTTACTAATTTTGTTCGTCTTATAACCGTGATGTAATTTTTATTACAAATGATCGGTTTTTCTGTAGGAGATGGCACAAGAATATATGGAAAGTAAAGAGATTTCTGAACATGAGATATACGTATTAGTTAACGGTTTCAAAATGAATGATAGAAAATTTTCCGAGGTAAAAGTAAAGAAATTTATCTGGAAATATACTGATACAGATTCGATATTTTTCGAGTTTTCCAATCCAATTATAAATGAAATTATCAAAAAATATGAATATAGATTATTAGATAAAACTTCTTCATTAGGAGAATATCAAAGAGTGATATATGATATTCAAGAAGAGATGGTACTTTTAACGTATAACGAAGGTTTGAAATTAGAAAAAGAGATTAATGATTGGATGGCTAATGTTATCGGGTCACCAAAGATAGTTATGGAATTAGAAAAAGTTATTGTCTCTCCTATATATTTTGCAAAGAAAAAATATATTGGTTTGATGTATGAAAAACCAAAATATTATTATGATGATAGTTGGAAAGATTTGGATAAACATATCAAAGAAAAATTAAATGTTAGCGAATTGACAAAGGAAATGGTTGATGAATATATTGAGAATACAAATGAATATACGTTATTAGCAAATGGTAAAAAATTTGATAATATGTTAGTAAAAGGTATTGATTTAGTGAGGAGAAATTCGATTTTGATATGTCGTGTAATTTTAAAGAAATTATTTTATACGTTATTTAATTATAGAGAATATAGTAGATATTTACAAAGTTTAAATTTCACGACAATAGAGCAATATCAAGATTTTTTTAATGGATTAGATGAAGAGCATAGTTGGACAGACAAAAGTAAAGAAATAATTGAAGATTTTATCAAATATTTATTTTCTAAAGAATCAGAATTGGATTTGGAATTTTTCGAACAAAATGGTAGAAATAATGAGGATGAAGATGGAGAAATGACATTTATTGAAATACTTGAACACAAGAGTTATAAGAATGGTTATTGGAAGATTGTAGATGGTGAGATTATTCTTTATGAGATTCAATACGAAATTTTAAAAGATGGAAAAAAAGGAAAAATGATTCAATTTGATAAACTTGATAAGAAAAAATTAAAGAGGATAGATTTTAATAAGAGAAGAGAAGATCAACAAGATTGGGAAAGATCTGATATGGATTATGTGTATTTTAAAGATAATCCAGAAGAAGTGGATAAAAAATATAAGGAAACAGTTTTAAAACAAGCGTCTGATGAGACGAAATCTATGGTAAAGAATTTTGTTGCATATATGAAGATGTTAGGTATAGAAGTTGATAAACCACATTTTAAATATTACAAATTATATAAACACAATGTTAAAGAAGTTTATAAATGTATAAAATTAATTCATTTATTTGATGCGAAAAAAGGTATGACAATATATTATTGATATTATTTATATTTTATTTATTAACGAAATTTTTTTCATGAATTATATCAGGTGATCGAATTGACAAATTTCATTATCTTAAAGGTATCATATCGAATTTATCAGTTTTGATGAGATGTTCAGAAAAAGAAGCAAAAAAATGGTTAGTTAGTATGTGTGATAGATATTCAAATAAGAGGCTTGACGAGGGTTTAGATTTGAATGATAATGGTAAAAGGAAAAGAAAAGAATATAAAATATTAATTCCAAAAAAACAAGCTAAACTCACAAATTATTTTACATGTGATAAAAATAAAGATTATGATCCTTTTATTTGAATGATAATATTAATATATAAATAAATTATTCGTTTACAATTTCAATATTTTTAAAATTTAAATTATCTAATAAATCATCATTACAAATTGAATTATAATATTCATTAATGGTTTCCGAAGTTTTAATATTTGCTGTGTAATTGATAATATCATTATTAATATTATTGATATGATGATAAACCATACTATGAATATTATTAACTATTTTTTTCATAACATGTTCTGTTACACTATATTTAAGGTTATGAAAATCGTTAAAAGTCATTTGTTCGGTTTTTAATTTGGTGATTTCTTCTTGTAATTTTGAGATATCTTTATTTTTGATATCTTCTTCGTTTTTTTTCAAGTTTTTCAAATTATCATTTAATATTTTGTTTTTTTCTTGTAGATCGTTAATTTCTTCTTTGTATTCATCTATTTTTTTGCTGAGAATTTCATTTTTCAACTCTAGATTTGTAATCTTTTTTTCTTTTTCATCCACTAAATCACTTAATTGTTTTTTAAGATCTTCAATATCTTTACTTGTGGTTGTTTTTTTCTTAACGCTATTATTTACTTTGCCTTAAAGTTGATATAGATTAGTTTTGAATCAATAATTAAAAAAAAAAAAAAATATTTTATACATACTAAAGAATTAATAAAAATAAAAAATCATTAATTATATTATCATAAATATTTTTTTTATAATTTTATCATACCGTTTTTTTGAGCCTTTTTCATCAATGTTATCATTATCGATATCCATTAATAATCAAAATTTCCAGAATTCATCTTTAAATAACATTATTTGATTATTAATATCTTAATTATTGATTAATAATTAAATAAACTATTTAAGTCTTTATTTTTTTTCAAAGAAAAAGTAAAAAAAAAAGTATCAAAATGTCTTTTTTAAATGAAAAGATAAATTATCTTTGTTCAGAAACAGGAGAAATTCTTGAAGATAATAGAAATAAACTTTTTACTTCTTTACCTTACTATAGTGAAGATGAACTTAATAGAGATTCAATGATTATTAAAAAATTTAATCGAGAAATTAAATCGGAAAGAAGAAAATTGACTTATGTCAATGTATATGTTGTTCTTGAACAACCTAGAGTTAATAATGAGATTATAGGATCTCATGCTTCTGCAGGGATAGATGATGAGGAAAAAATTGCAAGAAAAATTGATCAATATTCTTCTGATAGTAATGATGGATTTGAAACAATGTTCAAGTTATTATTAAAAATTGCCGAACTTGAAATTTTTAGTGGTAAATGCATCAATATTATTTGTAGAAGTCCTCAGTTTAGAATTATGATAAAATATAAAATTTTTCGCTGGATTAAAAATGGTTGTAAGTTAGGCTGTGATATTATCGATAGCGAAGTTGATGAAGAGAATGAAGATATTAAATATATTCATATTATTAAAAAGTTGAGTGAAGTAATGAAAAAAAATAATGTTATATTTGATACAGAGTTAAATAATAATCAAATTGATAATGTAGATACTATATTTAAAAAAGTTAAACCGAGATATACAAAGAAAAAATTAGATAAAAATTTAGATAAAAATTCAAATTCGAGATATAAACCTTATTAATTTTATAATTATTATAAATTTTATTTATTATATTTATTATATTTTTATATTTATTATATTTTTATATTTATTAATAAATTAATTATTTGAAAAATTTTAAATTTTATTAATTTTTAATTGTTTTTAAAATAATTTTTGATTTTATCAAATCTACTTTCTGATTTTGTACTCATGGAAGATCCTGGTCTAGATATTATTTCTTCTACTTTTTCTAAATTATTTACGTCTATATCTTCTTCGATAGTCATACTAATCTCTTCTTCTAATATTGTTTGATCATCAATTTGTTCTTCGGTTCGTATAATGATTGATTGTGGATTTGCTTGATTTTGAGCAATCCTTCTTTCGGTTTCTTCTTTGTATTCACTTGCTGTTTGAAATAAATCTTCAATGTTATCACTAGTGTATGTTTTGTCTTGATACATACTATTTTTTGTAGATGTTCTTTTGAATGTACGTTCTTCGTTTAATTCTTTGTCGTATTCATCACGTTCTTTACGTTTATGTATAATTTTATTTATATCAAACATTAAATTATCACTAGCTCTAGGATCAAATATAGCATTACCTAAATTTTCCGCATCTTTAGTAGAATGTATAAACATGTTTTCCATAAGATCAATATTGAAATCAAAATTATGACTTGTACTAGATCCGATACCCGGATTATTAGAATTATCATAGATTTTTGGAACTATCATTTGATTATTTGATAGTAACTTAGAAGTGAAGGTTAAAGGATTCTTCGAAAGTTCACTGATTCTTGAACCATCTCGTCTGATTTTGAATGGTGTTATTCTATTACGATGCAATGCTCTTCTGTGTCTTATTGTAAATCTTTTTGTTTTTGGTTGTCTCATCATTCTTTGTACCGTATTTCTCATTTCTATATTATTTGCAAGGTGTTGGTTCATGAAATTTTGAATGTTATCTCTGAAATTATTAAATGCTTCTTCAAAGTTTTCATCTCTATCATTTATTCGATTTTGTATATTTAAAACACTAATCGCATTATTATCCATATAGTTTTCCATTCTATTTAATCTTTCACCTATGTTTGTGTCTCTGATGTTTCTCAAGTATTCGTTAATTTCACCCGTTCTTTTATCTATGAAACGAATAGATTTACCTATGTCATCGTTTGATTCATCGATATTTTTTAATTTGTTATCAACATGATTTATTCTATTGTTTAGATTAGTAAAAGCATTACTTATTCCATTTATATTATTATCTAAAATACCAAATCTTTGATTTATATTATTATTGATTCTTTTTATTTCATTATTTAGATTATCGAATCTAGTGTTTGTATTGAGTAATAATTGATTTAAAATATTGTTTGCATTGATGATTCTTTGATTTAATCCGTTGAAACGATTGAATGTATTTTGACGTGTTCTTATGTGTTTGTTTTGTATATTTCTGTTTATCCGATCTAACCGAATACCTGATTGTTCTATTTGGTTTTGTAGGTTTTGATCACGTGTTTGAAGTTGATTCTGTAAGTTTTGAAATTGATTTTGTAGGTTTTGAATAGGTCGAATTAAATCAATTTCATCATCATTATTCATAGGTCTAGGTTCACGTGGATGAGGTGGTCTAGGAGGAAATCCATCACCAGGTCCAGGAGGAGGATTTGGAGGTAAACCACCAAGTCTAGGAGGTATTTCAGGACGTGGTCCATCACCTAAGTTTGGTGGCATAGGTCTCCTGTTTTCAATATGAAATAATCTCATTTCTCTAGTAGATTTTATTATTCTAGGATCTAAACAAGCTTGCAATCTACCATTTTGAAATGGGCATATAGGATCATTACGATTATGATTTTCACCACCACAACAACCACATTCAGCGATATAATTTGGTATTTTAGGTCTTCTAGGTCTTTTAGGTATTCTAATTATTTTAGGTCTGTTTAAAAAAATATATGGTTGCTGTGGTTGTTGATTTACAAAAAAATATGGTTGTGGCTGATTTACGTATTGGAATGGGATTGGATAAAATCGTTGTGCTTGGTTTATGTATTGAAAAGGAAAATAAAAAGGTTGACATTTGATAAATGATAACGATGGAAGTAATAATGATAATATCTTTATTAAATACATTTAAAAAGTCAATAAATTTTGATTTTGTAATATAAATTTAGGAATTGCTTTTCTTTGCATGTTGTGATTTTTCTTGAATTTATTTAAACCTTGTTTAATTTTTATCCATTGTTGATCTGTAATACAATTATTATTATCAATAGGTTCTATACCAGCAGCAATACCAGTTTTAACTATCGGACATGATTTTTGAGAATGACCTATTTCCCCACAACATGCACATATATTCATATTTGGTTTTGGTTTTTCGAAATATTTTTTTACTGATTTTCTTATATTTTTAGTATTTCGTACGTGACGTCTATCTATGATTTGAATTAATGGACATCCTCCCGCTTTTTTAGGGTTATGTCGATGACCCATAGATCCACAAACACTACAAGTTTTTCCATCAAAAGGACGTGTTTTGACTATTCTAAAAGTTAACCATGGAATCTTCCAATTATTTATCATTTTGTTGTTTTTATGATTATTAAATATCATATTTGTCCGAACTGTGAGAGCATTGTTTTGCCAAGGTACAAGAGCATTACAATATGTTTTAATTATTGAAAAATTTAACAACAAGAATATTATAAAAAGTTTTTTAAACATTTTTTTTTTATTTTATTGAAAGAAAAAAAAATATAATTTGTTTAAATAATTTATTTTATATATGTATCTTTTTTTAAAAAGTCAAGAGATTTTGATTTCGTTGTAACATAGACATAGGAATTAATTTTCTTCGTAAACCATGTAGTTCTCTGAATTTATCTAAACCTTCCTTGATTTTATCAAAATGTCCTTGTGCAAGACATGTATTAACAGTTCGAGGATCAGCATCAGCATTAACACCACCACGTACAGCAGCTTGAAATATCGGACAATTTTTTTTGGAATGACTCACTTCACCACAACATTTACATAATTTTATATATGGTTTTGGATCTTTGAAATAATCTCTTACTGATTTTTTTATGTTGTCTAAATGACGTACGTTAGCAATAAGACATGGTTTGGGTGTTTTTGCTTTTGGTCTATGTGTATGACCCATGCCACCACAATGACTACAAAGTTTTCCACCAGGAGGACGAGTTCTAATGACTCTATGAGTTATCCATTGAGGTTCCCAATTTTCTATTATTTTATTATTTTTTTTATTATCGAATAAAACCATACTTCTTTCATTATTTGGAACCCAAGGTACGAGAGCATTACTGAAAGGATTGATATTTTCTCAATTTGTTCCGAAAGGCATGAAAAATTTTTCAGGACATTTGTCTCTTCTATGGTAAGGACTTTTACATATAGTACATCTCCTAACTTTTTTCTGAGATTCTGATATCATTATCAAGTTTGATAATAATAATAGTATTATTAAAAAAAATTTCCATGATTTATTTTTAGACATGATCTTCTATCATGACCAGTTCTTCCACAGATCCCACAATGACGAACTTTTTGATTAGATTGATGATTTGGACAAGGTTTTTTTTTGCAAGAAGCGATGTTATGTCCTTGTAATCCGCAACAACCACAAGCACAGAATGAATTATTTATTAAAATTGATAAAAGTAATAACAGTGATAAGAGGTATATAAATTTCATGATTTTAAAGAAAAAAACAAGATTGTTTATATATTTTATACTATTTTATCTTTGATTATATTCGCTAATTTTTTAATTTCATTATTGAAAAACAAATCCATTTTTATCTTTTCTATTTCTCTTTTATTTCTTTTGATACGGGTTTTTTCACTTTCTTGTAAGTAAACATCAGAGATTAATTTTATAGAATTATACATTTCCTCTTCTTTTTTTATTATTTTAGTATTTTTAATAAAAAAATTTTTACGAATGAATTCTAAAAAGTTTTGTAAATCATTTTTTATGTTGTGATCTATATCTGTTTTGATTCGTTTTTTCCATATATCGAATTGTTGTTTGTTATTCAATCTTCTTCTTACCATTTTCTTTTATTGAATTTTTTATTATTTACTTTATTTTCGATTGATCTATCTTTTATAGGGTATTTAGTTTTTATAGTATGGTTTTCTATAATTTGTAATGATTCAGTCAAACTTTCAATTTCTTCTTCGATTTCTAGATTATTCAAAATTCTTTCAGAGATTAATAAAGCATCTTCAAATATTTCTTTGTATTGTGTATTTTGTAATACATAATTATTTAAGATTTGATCGTATTTTGCATATTTTTTATCTTTAAATATTTTTTCATTTATTAAACTTGATATATCTTCATATAAACGGTTGAATACTCCTGATGATTTATAATTTTTAGAAAATTCTAACCATAATCGAATTTCTTTTATGCGTTCAGGTGTTAAAAAATCTTTTGTTATTTCGTTTTCATCTTCGCTTTCGTTACTACTATTTTCATTATTTGTGTTTTCATCATCATTTTCAGATTCCATGATTAAATAAAACTTCTTCTCTAAAATTTTGTAGATTTGAAGTTTTATATCCTTCTTTTATCAGAAATTCATCCTTTAATAATTTTATTTCTTTGTCGAAATAATTATTATTTCGAAATTTTTCAATATCATTTTTATTATTTTTCATTTCTTTCAGGAGATAATCGTAATAATTTTCATTGTATTCAGTGAATTTTGTTTCTATTTTTTTCTTAGTAGCGATTATCCTTTTACTATTAGAAAATTTATCTCTGTAATCTAATGATATTTCATTATTTAGTTTATAATTAAAATAGTTTTTAGAAGTATCGTAATTCGAAACAATAAATCTATTTGTAATGATTAATTTTTTCCATTCATTTTTCTTTTCCAAGTTTTTATTATTTTCTAGATCAAGAATTTTAGATTTTGAGATGTAATCATTAATTGCATTTTCTAATTCACGATCCATGAATTTTTTGAATATGGTATTTAGATCACGATTAGTTAAATGTTCTTGTTTTAGTTGATGAAGTATTAAATGTACCATATCTGTTTTTTGTATGGAGAAAAATGTTTTATTATCTATCAATATCGATAATTTATCATATAATTCATCCATGTGTTTGTTGATTTTATTAGGTATGATATTATTGATTAAGATATTTTTTTGTGATTGGTCAATGATAATATCATTTCTGATATTATGAATCATTGAATTTCGATCAATTTTCAACAAGTTTTCTATTGTGATTTCGTTGTTTATTTTATTTTCATATTCTAAAAAATTTAAAGTTTTTTTGATTTCATTAATTCTTAATTTTTCTAATATTTCTCTTTCAGATTCTTCTGAAAATTGATTTATGGTAATTTTGTAATGATTTTCTAATTTATTCAGTAATTCTTTATTCCATTTTTCGATATTTGTCAATTCTTTGTAAATTTCCAAGAATTTTTTTTTGTTATCCAGTGAATTAAACAAATCTTTTTTTAAATCATCAGGAAAATATGATTTTATTCTTTTTTTGTCAAAATTATTATAATCATAAATATCAGAAATTTTTTTAATATCTTTATGTATAGCTTCATATTCTAAAACGTATTTATTTCTTGTATTTCTTATTTTGTGTAGTTTTATTTTATTTTCTTTACTAAGGCAATTATCATTTTCGATATCATTATAGATTTTTTCATTTATTTTTAAATTATTTGATATTTTTTCTGTATTGATTAATTTAATTATATTATTTTGAATAATATTTAATTCTGTTATTCTTTCGTTTTTTTTCTTTTCTAATAATTTTATTAGATTTGTAGGATAATTAATATCTGTTATTTGTCTATTGATAAAATTGTTTATTTGAAAAATTTCTATTATGCATTCTGTATTAATAGTATTAATTATAATATCATAAGTTTTTAAATATTCTAATTGTTTTTTACGTATGTTTTGAATATTTGTATAATCAGAGGTCAAATTGATTTGATTTTTTTGTATCATTTTATCATAATAGCCTGAATCTAAAAGTTTATCTTTATTCATTTCATTCATTATTTGAATTTTTAATGTTTTAAATAAGGAATTATCTCTGATATTTTTTTTAAATAATGTTTTATCTAAATTAAATACATAATCATATATTCCATTAATGTATTTATCTTTTTTAATATTTTTGTTTTTTCCTTTTTTTGCTTTATCATTTGTAATTTTCCACATTATTGTTCCAAAATTATATATATTAGATTCAATATTCAAATTGAAATTATTTTTGATATGTGATGTTTCAGGATATATTGATATTTTATAATATTGTAAATTGTTATTATTTATACAATTAAAGGGTGAAATATCAAAAGTAGAATAACCCATACAGACGTATGAAACCATGTTTAATTATGGAATATTTTTTTTATTGCAAGATGAATGATTTTTATCAATATTTTTTTTAAGATAATATTTTCAGTTATTATAATTGAATAAATAATTATTTTATATTTTTTTTTTAATTTATATTTTTGTTGATTTTTATCATTGTTTATTCTTTCTGATATTGAAATAGGACAAGTTTTGTTATTTATTTCCTTATTGATATTTTCTATATCATTTGTATCTTTTATATTATTTCTATTTTGTATATTTATGATATCATTTTTTAAAGTGTATTTGTTTGTATTTTTAATAATGTTTAAATTATTTTTATATTTTATTTTTTTTATGTTTTGAGATAAAGAATTAAATATTAGATTTAGTTCTTTAATTTTATTTGATTTTGAATTGGTGTTTTTAGGAGGAATTGGTTTAATGATTAATATTTCAGAATAATAAAAATATTTTGTCAAATTGGTGTAATGTATAAATGATAGGAATAATAACATGAAAAGAATTATTTTCATTTTATTATAGAAAAAATAACAGATATATTATATTTCATGTAAACCGATGATAGATGTATAAGTAATATTTTTATTTTTAGAGATGCATATTTCGCAAAAATTACGTCTAGTATTATTTTTAAACGTGATGGTGAAAAGTTGTTTCATCATCCTATCGCAATTTTCACACCTGAACATGGTAGGAAAACCATCTTTATCCAAGTATCTTCCGTTAAGATAAGTTTTTTTATCAGTGATGGTTTTTTTCATTGTTATTTTTTTGTCTGTGATGAGAATGGAATAATCTTTTTGAACTTCACCATCTACTATTTTTCTTTGAACGTCTATTATCATGTTATCGAAAAATTTGAACCATTTGACAGAAGTGTTAAAATCTTCTAAATCATTAGGTTTATATTTTATTTTTGTTATGTCTATTTTTTCTTTTAAGATATTTTTTACTATTCCTCTCATTTCTGTGATGATGATGTTTTTTTTATTGTCAGGAATGATATCGTTTTTTCCAGGAGGGAGATCCCAAATTTTTTCTATTAGAGAATTTTTAATTTCTATGTTAACATTTGGGTTATGGTTTAGGTCAAGAGCTCTCAATTTTGTTTTAGCGATTAAGAATTGAATATTTTTCATATTTTTCAAATCTAATTCAGGAGGTGGTAGACTACCATCAACATGATAATGCCAAAGACTTTTATCTGCTAAGTCTGGTTTTGGATCATTATCAAAAGTAGGACATATTTTTCTTGATGATTTTGATCCTTTAGGTTTACCTACCATACCTATCATCACAGCTTCTACAGGACGATTTTGTTTGGTTGTAAAGGCGATAGAAGACCATAACAGATTTTGATAATCATGATCATCTTTATCACCGGTAAATTTATAACCTTTATCATTTAAATGTTTCATTGGTAGTTCTTTAGCTGGTGCTATTATTGCGTTGATTATGTGATAAACGATGTCTTTAGAGGGGACTAATTCTTCAAGTTGTTGTGTGGTTAAAAAAGCTTTTCCTGGTTTGAGACGACCTACACGACCTATTTGTTGAATCATACTAGCAACTTATAAGAAACTGATATCAGGAGTATCATAAATCCATCTTTGGGCATCAGTTCCTAATCTTTTCAATTGTGTTTCACCGGTTAATATCACATTGTCAATATCAGGGGAGAAACCCATTTCATGATTTACATTTGCAATGAA
>CAJVPM010000129.1:0-23456 GCA_910592325.1 Scutellospora calospora | reverse complement strand
TGTTGTAGGCTTTGAGAAGTTTGTAATACATATTTTTCAAGTTGTTCTTTGCTACAATTTTTCCAAAGAAAACTTTTTCTAGTTTTTTGTTTAGTTGGTGAAGTTTGGTTAATTTGAATTATCAGTTCAAGTATTATAAGTTGGTGATCTAATTCAAGTTGTAGTTCAGATATTATATCTGTGTAGTCAATTAGTATAATACTAATATTGGTTCAGATATGATCAATTCTGCTTAGAGAGTTTCTTTTTGAAAAGGTATATTTAGTTTCTTTGAGGAAGAATAAATGAAAAGTATCTTTGAATTGTTGGCTTATTAGAAACTTGATAAGCTGTAATTCTGGAATTAAAGATTTTTTAGAAGAAAGTCTATCCAAGTAAAGGTTTGGTGTATTATTAAGATCACCTATAACAATAATTTTGTATGTTGTGTTTAAATATAATTTAATTATTTCTTTCTGGATTTCTTTTCGAAATTGTTTTTTCTCAGCTATTAGTAAATAAATTTGAAGAAGTTGAATAGAATTATTTTTAAAGTGAAAATCTATACCAATAATATGACTATTAAAATTATGTATTCGAGCAATATATTTGAATATAGATTGGTATATAAAGATTCTTACACCTGCTTGTCAAGAGTTAGTATAGGAGCTCTAAAAACTAGTATAAGATGGTATTTCTTTGTTAAGAAATTTGTCTTCTTTTGTTGATAAATATGTTTTTGAAATTCCAAATATATTGTAGTTATTTTGATTGATTATATCTAATAATGAGAGTTGTTTGTGAGGAGATGAAAGTCTATTAATATTAATTGAAGCAATATTTAAGTTTAAATAAGTATTTTCAATAGTATTATTAGTAGTTGTATTAGTTCATATTAGAAGATAGTAGTAGTTAGAGAATTGAGAAGGATTAAGAATTATATAATTAGTTAGTTTAGTTTCATATAAGTTGAGATAAATATGAGTTTCTGTTAATATATAATTTATAGAAATACGAAATGGTTGAGAGAAAGAATAATTAGATAAATGTATTAGAAAAGAGTCTAAAAACTCATTTTCTTTAAGAAGTGGTAGGTTATGTTGTATAAGAAATAAATTATAACAGGTATAAGGATAGTTTAAAGAGAGTATTTTGTTAGGATCAATAGAAGTATTTGTATTTGTATCCTTGTATGCATTTAATAATTTGGATGATATTGGTAAATATATATTTAAATTAGAATCTTCTAAGTTGCTTATCATATTTCTGGCTCTTACAGATGCGAAGGATACCAAAGTCTGCTCTGTATGTTGAGTCTGACCATCATAAACTTGGTCTTTTGTGTAAATAGGCTTTACTGTCTGCCTACTTACATCATTCTCCTTACTAACTACAGTAGGTGTATTATTTAGTAAGGTGGCAGCTGCATTTATAGATTTAGAAGATTCTATTATTGAAAAGAATCTTCTAAGAAGAAGAGAGAATCTTCAAACAAAGAAGGTTCAGTGAATTGTATGTCAAATTTTTTGAAAAGATAATTTTCAGCTTCAGGTAGGGCTTATTCTTTGTAGTATTTAATAATTTTTAATAAAGTTGATTGTTGATCTTTAATAATATCGAAGTAAGTAATTATACGTGCTAAGTAATATGTATCAATTACTTTTGTAGTAATGTACTCAATTGCTTTTTCTTTTGTAAGACTGGCAATATTATGATTTCCAGCTGCAGTGTGGTGATAAGTATTAAGGTATTAATAAAAGTAATAGCTTCAATATTTTTGATTAGTTAGAACTTTGTTTTGTTTACAGATAAATTTCTTTGCTTGATTTGTTAGTTCATCAAGTAGCTTAATAGGAATAGGTTTGGCAAAGCTAGCTTCATTTTTTCTATCAATTTCAAAAATTGAAGAATTAACTGTAGGTGCTTTCCAGATTTCACTATCCTTTTTTGGAAATTCTTGATAAGAACATTTAAGAATTAGTTTGAAAAGAGTAGAGAAATCATGTTTGTTTTCATGATTGTAAGGACAGTCCTTGGAGCTACAAGTAAGTATATGAAAGTTTGTATAGTGAATACTTTCAGTTCGTCTTTCAGAGCTATTAAGTAGTTCTTAAAAGTCAGTTGTAGTTAGAAGAAGTTTTTTGAGTTGAATAATAAATTGTTGCCTTATTTGATCCTTTAAAGCATTGTAAACTTTTTGTTAGTTCAAAGGCTCAGAGAATTGACAGTTGTAGATAGGAAAGAATTTCTCAAACCATTCATTAAAATGTTCAAGAGAGTTTTTAAAAGATGGTATATTATAGTCTCGGAGAAAGAGAAATTTAGGTAAATTAAAAAGAAGTTGGATATTGAATTTCTTGTCAGATTTGATAGTTAGGTATTTCCCTTCTTTGTCTGTAGATACTGTTGCAGAATTGATTGTAAAGCATTTAGGAATAAAGTTAAAATCTTCTGCAAATTTTTTATAGTCAATTGAATGATAATTTTCAGATAAATAGAGATGAATGCGAGCTAAATTGATGCAAAATTGCATTCAATTTTTTGTTTTGTAAGAAGAAATTGTTAATTCTGAAGCAAAAATTTTACTATAATTCAATTTGGTAAATAGAATAGTAGTAAATTTATGAATCAGTTTTCTTAAAATATTTTTAAGAATAGTAAATAGAATAGTTGCATTAGAATTAGTATTTGAGTTATTTTTGAAGATAAAATCAGTTAAAAATTTTGGATGCGTACTAGTCATCATGCGAATAAGTTGCTTAAAAGTTTCCTTAGAAGCTTTTTAGGTTTGAGTTGCAGCTTTAGTTTCTTTTCCAGGATAAAAGTCATATAAATAATTTTTAAGGAAATTGAATAGGTCAAAAGAAAGTGTTGTTTGAAGTTTAGTATTGGCTTCCATGTTTTCTGTGATTGGGAAATTTGCAATCTAGTCATAGGTTGGAGGAAGTTTAGTAGATTTTGGTTGTTGTTTTGGTATTGTTTTATCTGTTTCCATTTGATTATTAAGTTATTTTTCACTTTCATCCTCAATAGTAGTTTCAGAGATATTATCCTTAGATAAGTCAAAGTTATTTTTTGAAGTAGAAGGTTTTGAAAAAATTGTTTTAAAGAGAGAAATTTTCTCTTTAGAAGTCATTTTGGCTATTTTTATAGCAATGAGAACTGATTTTTGTTTGAGTATTAATGAAGCAGTTTGAGGTTTGAAAGAAAGTTTAATATCCCAAAGTTTAGGGATACAGCTACAATGTAACAAGAAGTTTTTAAATATTATGCACTGAGTATAGTCAGATATATGTTTAGTATCAGCAAGATAAACACATGAAATAGTTTTTTGTTTACAGTATAAGCATATGTGGTAGTGTTGAGAATGTAGATAATTGCAGAAGGAGTTGAATTGGTATTAAAGTTTGAGAAGAGGATTTTAGGATTGACTAAGGTTGTTGTTGTTGTTGTTTTGGAAGAGGAGAAGTTTGGAGTTCATCAGTAATTTGATTAAAACATTTAGCTAAGATAGTTAAAGATGTTTCCATGGGAGCTGTGCCTAGAATTGTCTGAGAAGAGATTTTGTAAAATTGAGAAGTGAAGTTGGTATGGTATTTACCATATAAGCAAGTAGCTAATTGTGGTTGAGTAAGAACTTTGAAATAGTGATGCTTTTTTGTTAGGCTAGGATCATATGCTACAGGATTGATATTCATAGGTAAAATATGTAAAGTTTTAGACTTAGCTTCAGTCATACCAATACTATAACGATCTCTGTATTTTCCATAATAGTAGTCAATATTATAAAAATCAGGCTTTTCAGTAATAAGAGATGCATTGTTAGAGTAGTTTAAAATTGAAGAGATTATAGTAAGCTTCGTGATGTGCTAAAATTTTGTTCATATAACATTACTTAAGTGGTACTATACTTGTGATTTGTGTAACAAGTATAGCTAGTGTGGCTGGTGTAGCTAATATAGTACACAGTGTGATATGTATAACTTTACTATAAATAGTAAAGCTTAAAATAGCTAAAAATAAAAATAGAATTTGATAATAATAGAATATATATTTATAAAAATTAAAAATAGAAAAAAAGATTTGTAATTAAATTACAAATCTTTTATGCAAGATAAATTTTGTACCAATTTAAAAAGAGCAAATTTGGCAAGATGTAATTTATATAACAGTTACAATTTTACACTAATTTGTAAAGAATTGTACAACAGAAATAGAAAAATTTTTTTGAAGTAAAAGAAAAACTTATAGGCGTTTTTAAGACTGATTGGGACTCTAGAAAGCTTAATATTTGTGCTAGAAAAATGGTTTAGAGCTTGTTATAACCAGAAAAGGCTGGCTAATAACTTACTTAAGAGCATAAAGGAGGTTTAGAAGCTAGTTTTTAAAGAATTTTAAAATTTTACTGCCTTTAGTTTTTTAAGTATAACTCTGCTTAGAGAGAAGTAAAAGTTATAAAACTAGACTACTTAGGTATAAAACTATGTGTAGAGCAAGTTTACTTAAGAGCACTTGCTTGGTTTAATTAATAAAATTTTGAGAAAATTTGGTTTTATTAAAAAATTTTTTGGAAAAATTTGGTACAAAAGATCTACGAATTAAGTGCAGTATATAAATAACTAACCATAAAACCAAATTCTCATACCACTCAAAATACATAAATTCTGCACAAATATTCTCTCAATTCAGTTCTTTAACAAACTTATACAACTTAAAACTTTTCAAAATCTACAACCCTTCAATATTCTTCAACTCACTAATATAATAAATTCACAAAATAATAATTCAAAACTATACTTCTTTAGAAACAAAATCATTCTAAATAACTTACTAACAATAACAAATTTAAACATCTGCTATTCAAACCTATATCTCACACCAAATTGCACTTTTTGTAACTAATATGAAGATACCAAACATAAACTCTCCTGTATACTACACTTTATTGATTTACATAAAATATTACTTAACCAAATAACAACTACTCTAAATATATCTAATTTAAATAATATTTCTTCTTTATTTATTTTCTGTCTAATTACTCATCATAATAACCCTTCCAACCTAACAAATACTATCCTACTCCTTTTATAAGACATAATTCTAACAACTTACTACAATTAAACTAACTTACTTCTCAAAAAATCAACTAATAACTTCTTTATCCAACTCTTCAACTCTCTACTTCTTTGGTTCAATGACAAAATTTGAAACAACAGAAATCAAATCTACTATGAATAGGAAACTGCTTGTAGTATCTCTCAAAAAACTAAAAAAAATAATAAACAAATCAAATATATCCTTCTTAATTAATACCTACTAAAACTACTACTAAAATTTATAACTCTAACATAGATATCTATATACAAAAATGGTTATTTCAAAACTTCTCTATATTTAATTGTTTTTTCTAATTATCTTTCTTAAATTATTTAGAGGTCTCCTTCAACCTCCTCTATAGTTAATAGTAACTATTGTTTAAATTAACTAGCAAATAGAAAATGAGGATGTAATATCATATTAGATGTCTAACTATTGTAAATAGTCTTAGCAATAACAATGAAATTTAGAAACATATATTAGCTTCATATATATATGGGGTGAAGTCAATAGAAAAGGGACAAATTTTTTCTAAGTAAATATTTTCTCAAGTTTATAATAAAATATTTCAACAAAAGCAAATCCTATAAAAATTTTTTTATTTTAATTTTAATAAGTTATAAATTTAAAATAAAAAAAAAATTATTAAATTTGATAAGATTATTATTGAGATATTTTAATTTAAAAATAAAAAAAATTTTACTAAAAATGATTTGTTCCTTTTCTATTGACTTCACCTCATATTATCCTGATATATACTGTAAATATACTAATCTTCTTTTTTTTTTTTTTGTTATTAAGGCCACTTTCTTAGCCAATTAGATTTTTATTAGTTTGTTATTGCAGAACTATCATATGAATAGTTTCCTAAGGTTTTACAGTTACATGATGAGTGTATAACAAGCCATATATACAACTTTAGTAATTATCTAATTTAAGTAGTCTACCATACAGATGATTGACTATCTGTTGGTTCTACATTATGCTGCCATACCTGCAACTCACTTGTGAGTTACCTATTTAAACACTCTGATCATTAACTCTTCCCTCTATCCCAAACTAATATCACCACTATGACTAACTGCTTACGCTAGCTGGTTCAACTATGGATCTATTTCTCTGCATAGCTTAGGTCCTCTTAGGATGCGATACCAACGTATTGTAAGCTGCAGAGCTCTAGTTAACCTCGAAAGTATTTCTTACTAGAGTAGTCATGTGTCTATTTCACAGATTCACCTGAATTAGACTCTTGTTGATGTTCATACAAACCCAGTTCCTGCTATGGATGTCCACTAGATATAGTCTTCTAAGTTCTAGCCAGATGTTTCATGAAGTAGATCCTCCTAATCCAGTTAGCTGCTAAGCCAAGTTGGTGTTGCCACTAATGCAAGGCACTAGGCTGTATTACATGGTGACTTACTCGCACCTATCGATCTCATATCTTTCATACTCAGGTTTTTTACTAGATCAGGCATTAACTGGCTTGATTGTCAAAATCTATACTACTTTACTAAACTCAGGATTTCTATCATGCAGATTCTCTACTCATAGATCCTATCAAGATTTATTTATATAATATAACTCGAGCATTGCATTACACTTCCAATATCTGATTGATATTAGTACAACGTGATTTATAGAGTTGTAACCCCCAGAAACGAGCAGAGTTTACCATAAGTTGGATATAAAGGTTTAAGTAATTATTCAAATTTATCGACAGTAGGATTTGAACTCCAGACCTCTTGCATAACGGTCTAGCAACCTAACTACTATACTAAGATCACTAGATCTTACTAATCTTCTTTTTAATTAATATTATCAGTAAATATATATATAAAAAAAAAAAAAGAATTATAGTAGAGTTGTTAGTTATTTCTTCAGTTTGGTTAGATATTTAAATATAGTATATAAATATTGTATTGTTATTTCTAGTTTGTATATTCTAAACAATAAGATAACTATAGTTGTTTATAAATTTTTAAATTAAGTTTAAGAAATAACTTAATAGTTAGCTATAAAGTAGTTTGAAGTAAGTTAGTATATAATTAAATTATTTAAATAAGTGTATATAGTATAAGCTTTTTAAATAATATATATAAACTAATAGTTGAAGTAAAAGGTAGTAGATAATAGAGTTTTGTTTTCTAAGTTTGCAGAATTAAGAATTTCAATTACTAATTATAAAATAATTTTTTTTAGAGTATTATTGTTATGATTTATAATCTAGTAAAGTTTTAAATCTATTTAGTTGTATTTGAAGTATTTGTTATTTGATATAATATTTGAATAATATTTTTGTAGATATAATAGTATAAGTAGTTTATTATATAAAAGTTTAATCTAAAAGTTTTGAGTTGAAGTTAATAAATTTGTGTGATTATTTATTATTATCATTAAGATATATTTATATTGAATTCTAGTTAACTTGGTTATATAGATAAGCTTATATTTGATTACAGGTTTATATTAACTATATTGCAATAATATGAATATTGCATATTGTTTTGATAAGTTTGCAAATAGATTGTTCTGTATTAAAATTTTTTCATATAAATATAAAAGTTAAAATTGTATAAATTAGTATACTTAAATTTAAGAAATAGTAAAGTTTAGTAAATTTGTACAAATATGTTAGCTGCTTCATTAAAGTTATTATTACTATAAGATAATACTTTGTAGAATATAATTGCAAGTTTGTAGAATTTAATAAGATTAAATATTAAAGTACTAGATTAGCTAGTTATTATATGAGTACTTTGCTAAAATTTATATTTTTTGCTAAATATGATTAATATATAGCTATTATTTATTTACTATATTATTAAAATATTATAAAAATAAAAATATAATAAATATATTTTAAATATATATTAAAAATATTATAATTATATTGTAAAAATATTTTTTTATTTCTGTTATCTTAATAATATCTAAGTTGTAATAATATGTTTATAATATATTTAAAATATTATTTTTATTTAGTTTGATTTTAAAAAAATATATTATTGATATAATTAAAATATAATAAAATAAAATAAAATTAATATATTAATAATATATAAATAATATATTAAAAATAACAAAATAATATTACTAATATTTTAAAAAAAACTTAATTTTGTTATATATTAAAAATATACTAAAAAATTAATTTTAAGATATTTAACAAATTGCTATTTTATTTTAACAATATAATAAAAAAATAACATTTGATTTTGTTTATATATTAAAAATATAATTAACAGAAAATTTAAAATATTTAATAAATAATCAAAAGATATTCAATAAACTAGATCTCAAGTTTAGATAATTAATTATATTAAGCTAAATAAAATTATTTGAAAGATATTACATTATAGTAGATAAGTATAGTTTTACTACAAAATCTTAACTTCTAAAATCCTGACAATTTATAATCCTAACAACTATAATCCTGACTAAAATAAAATATAAACAAGTCAAGATCCTAACAAAAACAGAATCCCAACAGTATAGAATTCTGATATTCAAGATCCTGAATAATTAAGATTTTAAATAGTCAAGATCCTAATATTCAAAATTCTGACAGTTAAAATTTTGACTAGTCAGAATCCTAACAAGTTTTAATAGATTTGATTTGATTTTTTGAACTTAGTCAAAATTAGTAAATCTTAAGATATATTAAAAATCATAAATCTAAACTAAAAATATATTATAATTATTAAACAAAATAGATGACTTTAAAATAGAGAAAACAAAAATAAATTATTAAACTTATTTATTTATATTTATTTATTAATTTACAATTTATTAAATAAATTTTTTGAAGATTGTATTGTAATATTTATATAGTATTATTAGAGTTTAAATTAATTATATTACTATAATTAAATAGTTAATAGACTATAGAAACAGGTTATCTAGTCTTATGAATTATTGTTTTAAACATAGTGTCACAAGTGGTATAGTCTTCTCAATATACTATAAGTAATATAAAATACAGAAGAGGAACTCTCAATAGTGTTAAAGTAAAATATCATATCACTATAATAGTTCATTTAAAGAAAGTATTAGATAAGACCAAGGTTATACTTTATTAAAAAATTAATAGAGGATTTTGGACTTTATTAAGTCTTGTATTGTTTAGAACTTAACTACAAAACTACTTTACAAGAAAGAAAAAGTTAGAATTTATATATTTTTTTCTAAATATTGCTAAATATCCTTAAATATAACTAAATATAGCTAAATATTATCAATTATAGCCAATATTATCAATTATAGTTAAATATCATCAAATATAGTTAAATGTTATCAAACATAGTTAAACATCATCAAATACAAATATTACTTAAAATGTTAATTCTAAAATAACTCAAAAACTACATATGCTATAGATATGATTTATAGCTCATTTTGAAAGTCTAATTGAGCTATATCGAATAGTATAATCTAAATCTATTTTTAGCTATTAAAAATTCAAAAGAAATACTAATATATAAATCTAAATATCAAATATAATATAATAATAAATAATTAAGAAAATATATTAAAGTTCATTTGATAACATTTCTATCTCCTTAAAGAATTTACTCTATAAATACTAAATATAAAATATAAAACTAAACTAAAAAAAATAAAAGTTATCTAATTCTAAGTATTAAATTTTAGTTAAAATTATTTAATAAAATTTAAATATTTTACGTGACTAAAATTAAAATAAAATATTTAATGATATTTAATTACTATTTTTCAAAAATAGATAATCATTATCAAATTCTACATAAACTATAAGTTCAAATTAGAAAATTAATAAGTCATATATGATTTATAATAATCAATATTGAAATTCTTATTGTTGTTTTGACGAATTTTTAAAATAATTATTTAAAAATTATTTGATGTAATTTTTAAATTTTTTTATATCTAATAATAATTTTTCAAAAAAAAATTATTATTATAATTTTTACAAACTTTTTGTTCTGTTTCTACTTTAGTCTTTCTTTTTTGCTTTGGCTTTTTCCTTTAACAAGAATAAAAAAATATATATATTTTTCAGTAACTGTAAGCTTTTTGCTAGTTGAGTTATACTATGAGCTTAGACTAGTATAATTTAATTATTTTTATTTTAAACTATGAGCTTTAGCTAGTCTTCTACTTGAGTAAGCTTTTGCCTCAGTAGATATTTTCCTTTTAATATTTTTTTTTTTTAGAACAAGTAGTAGTATATAATACTACTTGTTTTTTAGTCCTTGTAGTTTCAAGCTTTAAGATTCCTAAGCTTGGTCAAAGAGGTAAGAGACTTATATTAACTAATATAATAAATAATAAGCTTTATTTATTATATTCTTTGGATAAGTTTCTTGCTAATATATAAATAGATTTTTGTTATCCTTTTATTTTTATATTTAGGTATATATACTTAGAAAATTATTATTTTCTAATTTTTTTGTTGTTTTATTTTAGATGCCAAGAATTCTAAAGAAGAGTCAGTACAAGAAAAACTTGTAACTCAAGAAGCAAAGATACAAGGGCTTCAAGAAGAAGTCTTAAAGTTGTAAGAAGAGATGAAACAACTTAAGAAAAAAAATAGAACTTTGTGATATCAAAAATTAAGGTTAGATTTAGGAAAGGAGAAGGAAGAAATTTGGAAGGAGGTTTGTTCAATTCTGAAGAGTAATTAAGATTAGACTCCTGTAGAGTAAGTATTAAATAAGGAGTGGGTTAAGAAAAATCCTGAAGTGAATTCAGGTAGTCCACCAAAAGAAAAAAATTTTTATAAATAAAATAAATTATTCAAAAAAAAATAAAAATAAAGTTAAAAATTGTTTGATAAAAAATAAAGTTTTTAAAGTTGTTCAATAAACTTCTAATAAAAATAAAGGTTCTAAAATATTTTTAAAAAATAAATCTGTTTCTAAAATTGGTTTAAAATTGTTCAAAGAAAAAATAAATCTGAGTCTAAAATTGTTAAGAAAATTTGATATATTTTATCAAGTTTTAAAAATTTTTACTGAAAATTCTAAGTTTTGAAAATTATGATAAATTAAAAATTGAAATAAAAATTAAAATTAAAGTATTTCTAATTGAATAAAGAAATACTTAAAGTATATAAAGAGTATTAAAATAAGATTACTATTACTTTATATGATAAACTAATATTATAATAGCTAGAACTAATATACAGAACAGGTTTTGAACTCTTGTACAACTGTGAAAACTAGATATATAATAAGCAATTCTACAGAAGTAATTTCTCACCTTTTAGCAACCAATTTTTCATCTCATACTGAAGACTTTCTCTGCTACAATTTGTTCCTACTCTCTAATAATTTACTTCTACTCAGTCAAAATAAAATATTAGGCTCTGTTTTAAATCATCTACAAAACCTCTCATTCTCTTAACTATTCAAAATTTCAATTAATACAATCTAAACAGAAACTCATATTTATTACAATATAAATGAATCTATCCTACTAAACTATTATCTACTAATACCAAATAAATTTTATAAATATTATAACTTATCTATTCGTATAATACTTAAAACTTTAAATATTAATTCAAAAATCTTTCTACAATATGACTATATTTCTAAATATACAAATATTCAAACTCTTACTATTCTTACCTCAAACAATAAAACACAAGCTCTTTCACTAAAAATTAACTCTCTAAATACAAATAGTTTGTTAGAAGATTATAAATGACAAAGCCTAACTGACTATATTACAGAAAATCAAATAGATATTTTTAGCATCTCTGAAACCCACCTTAACTTAAAAGAATCAAAATTCTCAACAATATCTAAAAATCTTACTAATTACCAAAAATTCTGAATACCTAGTAACTACAGACAGGGAGGTGTAAGAAAAATAATCAACAACTAACTTACTAAACATATTAGAAAAATTCAAACCTTTAGAAACTTCCTTCTTGAAATAGATCTCTACTTCAAAAACAATCATATTAAACTTATTCAAATTTACTTTCTAATACAGGAAAAAAAACAATCATACAAAGAAATTTTTACTTACCTTACTCCAATTCTCAAATTAACAAACTACAAATTTATAATCATAGAAGATCTAAATAGTACTCTGAATCCCAAAATTGATAAACTTCCAACTAAAAAATATAGCACTCTTGAAAACAACTTCTTCAAATTCTTAAACATCATAACTTCTATGACACTTTTTAACTATTTTATTCTACTACTCTAAAATTTACTTATTCACACAACAACAGCACTAGTAAGATTGACCAGATATGAACAAATATTCATATAACTCTTCTTGATTATGCAGATATCTTTCTAAACCTATTCTCAAACTCAGATTACTCAACTATCTCTCTTAAAACAACAATTATTATCAATATATCGTTAATACTAAACCTCTATATAAGAACTATCTACAAATAGAACTATATTCAACTAATACAAATTGAAAAATATAAACAACATACAGAACAAAACCTTATCAATCTTCTACTTCTATAAACAAAATTTCAAATACTAATAATCTAAACAATACATAGTATTAGATTAAAAAATGAATTAATAAAGCAGCTCTAAAATATATACTATACAAAAAAATTAAAACAAATTTAGATCTAATTGACTACTCAAAACCTATTCTATTACCTCTTTATAAACAACTAAAAAATATTATTACAATTAAAAATCTTTTTATAAACTCAGATATTACTTCACTTTATAATTTTTATATTAAAAAATATTTATATAATACTCTTCTTCCTAAATCATATTAACTCTTTCTAGAAGTAAACCTAATTCAAATACTATTCCAATACTTCTTAAAAGTAAAATCAAAAATCTAAAAATCTATATTCAAAAAGAAAAAAAATACTAAACCTTTCTAGAAATTCAAAACAAACTCAATGAAAGAAATAATAACTTTACTCAAAATCCAAAACTCTTCTTTTGCAAAACTCTTAAAAAATCTAATAATAGTATTAAATTAGATCATCTTCTATCTAACAATAATCTAACTACTTAACTATTAGAAGTTAAAACAGCTCTTAACAAATACTTCTCTAAATACTTTCAAGAACTTCTTTACTCTTCAATAGATCCAAACTCACCTTTTTTTGAGCTTTATAAATCTTATTCTGAAAATAAACACCTCTTTCACAATCTCCTTTCTGAAATTATACCTAAAGAATAGATAACAATACTAAAAGAACTTCCAAACAACAAAGCTACATGACCATTTAAAACAAATTATAAACACATTAAAATGCTTAACTCCAAAGGTCAAAATATCATCTGTCTTTTCCTCTTAAAATACTTCCTACTACAAAGTACTCTGACAAAATAAAAAATATCAAATCTTTTTTTATTTCAAAAAAATCCTCCTGGGATTTTACTTTTGATCAAGTCTAACTAATTTCTTTAATTAAACTAATAAAAAAATGCTTAACTAAAATCTTTACCACAAGATCTAGTGATCTTAATATAGTAGTTAGGTTGCTAGACTACTATATAAGAGGTCTAGAGTTCAAATTCCACTGTCAACAAATTTGAATAATTTCTCAGATCTTTGTATTCAACTTATAGTAAACTCTGTTCATTTCTGAAATAGTAATCCTATAAATCATGTTGTACTAATATTAATCAGATATTGAAAGTATAATAGAAAAGTCAAGTATAATATAATATTATACAAATAAATCTTAATAAGATCTATGAGTAGGAGACCTGTATAGTAGAAATCTCAAGTTAGATAAGATAGTACAAATTTCAATAGTCAAACCAACTTGATGCTTGATTTGAAGGAAGTTTAAATATGAAGGATGCAGACTGAGTAGATGCGAGTAAGTCCATAGTATAATAGAAAATTAAGTATGATATAATGTTATATAAATAGCAATACTAACTTGGCTTAGTAGCTAACTGAATTTGAGAAAATCTATCTTATAAAATATTTAGAAGAACTAGACTAATTTGATGGAGAGCTACAGAAGAAACTGGTTTATATAAACACCAATAAGGGTATATGCTAGCTTAATTAGGATATAATACAGTATAGTTGAAATTATCTGCAAGACTTTACCAGAATAGAATGCATAGTTGTCTTGTTGAATACCTTGTAATAGAGCTCAGTTCTATGAAGACAATTTAAGACACAAATTAGTCTGAGTAGTTCTCAGAAATATAGCAGTACAAGATTAGCATAGATATAAAAATATTAGGTTAAGAATAGAGTTTTATAGTGATGCCAAAGGGTTTAAATAGAGTATCTACAGGCAAATACTAAATATAGCAATTAGTAAGTAACCTATATAGTGAAATCTATAAATAGACAATGACTAAAGTTGTATGTATAGTTAATTATATTCTCACTAACAAATATAACTTAAAAATAATAATTTAATAAAAATTTGCAGACAGCTTATTGAAAATAAATAAATAAATAAATAAATAAAAAAATCTTTACTACTTGACTAGACAAAATAATAAACAAATATTACCTTTTAAGTGATCTAAATTTTGCAACAACAAAAAATACTTCAATATATATACTAATTCAAATCCTTTTAAACTTTATCGAATACTATAAAATAAATAACAAAGAAGTATAGATTCTATTCCAAAATATGTTTAAAGCCTTTAACAAAATTAATATCAAAAGTTTCATTAATACTTGCAAAAGAATAAGCATCCTTCAAAATACTCTCAATTTCATTCAATTTTTATACAAAGATAAGAAAGCTAAAACAATTACTGCATATAGACCACTAATTCTATTACCTGTCACTCAGATATTGAATAAAGAGAAACCTTTTCTCTACTCCTATAGAAAATATACTATGATTCTATTCTTAGCTATATTAACAATAAATACTAATAATAGTAAAAAACTCTTTCCTGTACTCCTTAAAATTATAACAAAATTCAAAAACAGGGAAAAAGAAAAATATTTTGCTTGCGCACACTATACTAACTATTAATTAACTACATAACTACATATATCTCCTCCAGTTACTTTAGAGAAAAAATTAAGAGAAGTTGAGAAACAACTTCTCAAACACAAACTCCTTCCCAAAAGCTGTTGTCGACAAAGTCAGTAATACCCAAAAAAGTAGAAAACAAACAACAGTCACCTAACTCAAATACTCCAAACATTAACAGACAGCATACAAATATGAGTGCTACTAGTATAAAGAGCAAAAAAAGAAAAACTGAACTACAAGATGAATCTATTACTCAAACCTCGATAAAACTCATCAACAATATCAATATTGTTAGAGATTCTAGCTTACCTCTACCAAACTCAACTATGATGTTATCAGTAACCAATACAATAACAACAACGATCACAACAACAACACTATTATCTGATATGGAAATAGAACAAACAAAAATTCACATGCCTATTCTGAGGATCTTAGTACCCAAGCTAGTTCTCATGACTATATGCAAAAGGCTCAAATAGAAAATACAGAAACTGAATTAGTTGATACAGTACAAGGAGATAAAGCACAGATCCAAACATATAGCTAGCACTAATAGGTGATACTCCTAACAACTCTAATCAACACAATAGAGACAATATCAGGTGAAGACTAATAGATGACAAAGAACAAGAATAGAAAGACCAAATTGAAATATCCTTAGCAGAATAGAGAGAAGAAAATTTTTCACCATTTGATACAACTATATAGAACCGAACCAAAATTATCAAAGCACTAATATTATTAGAAGCCTTAAAAGAATTTGTAGTATACAAATTAAATACTCTACCTAACTAAACTTATATTCCAGAAGCTATCAAGGCAAAACTCTACCATAAGAATACAGCATTCTTCAGAACCTTTACATATGCTCTAGCTAATAGATCTCAACACCAAGTAGAATTCAATTCACTATTCAACAAAGCACTTGAGTTATACAAAAAACAACATAATATACTCCAAACAAATAAAAACAACCGAGATCAGATATTTGAGAAATTAAGAGCCAAGCTAGCTTTAGATTATCTAACAATATTAGACTTCAATATAATGGATATTTAGGAAATTACATGATACATACGTTACCTATCTACCTTCACAAAAATTTCTCTTGAAGGCAAAATAGATTTTGATACACTTAGGAAAATAGTCTCTAGTGCAATAAAACAAGCTCGTATTCCTCTGCTTAGCAATCCAGAACAAATATCAGAATCACTAAAAAAAGTGATCCTATTTAATTTGCCAATCACTAACAGAGCTTTATTAGCACCAGTATCTAGAGTATTGTGAAAGTTATTTATATTTAAACTAATACTTGAATCTTATATTGAAGATAACAGACTCACTTTACCAGAATACCCACACTTACTAAATGAAGTAGTAAGAGATATGTTCCCAATCACTCGAAGAGCTGATCTAAAAAACTTGTCTACCTATCAAGATAAATTAAGAGAATATTATACATTCCGAAAAATACTTGCTGATTACTTCGACCTGTCAGCTGCAAAATCAGCATTTCCACTTACACTTCAGAAACTACTACATAGACTCCATAATTTTTTCTCATTTCTTCCAAAGAACTCAGAGGATTTTAAACAACATATACATATGTTATGACAGAATTTTGCATTTACTAGACTCTCTAATAACTATCTTATCTAACCTAGGTATTTATCATTGGAGCCTACTAATTTGAAGCTAGAAACAGAATTCACATTCCCAATGAAAGATAAAGAAACAGTATTACACTTCTAGAAATATTACCTCCAACATACAAAATTTCAATGCCACTACTGAAAAATTACTGTGAATGTAACTATACTGAACTTCTTGAGTTACCAAGTGACTCAAAGGATGTAACTGCAATTAATCTTATATTGCTAATCTCATCTCCTAAAGAGCTCACAATTGCTGCAAGAGTATTAAGGGAACATTACTTCTTCCATAGTATACTACAAGAATGGATAAATATTCCTACAAAAGAACTTGATACAAACTCCAGAGACTTACCTTCAAAACTTAAGGAACTACAAACTATAATAGAAAAAAGAGATATAAAAGATATTCACATACCTATTACGAAACACCAAGATATACCAAATACTCTAAGAAGAATTAAAGAGCATTTTAATATTAGCTACTTTTCTAATTATATCTTTGAACTTCCTGACTTACCTTCTCCAGATTGGGATATCTTTACAGATCTACCTATCAATACACCACCAACCCTATCAGGTTCTTCAGAAGCAGAAGTAGATATGCAATACAATTAATCATGTCTACAAACATAATGAACAATATACTTCCACTCATGAATACAATATCTATATCTAATATTAACATCAAAGAAAAGATAAACATAATTACACACAATATAAAAGGACTCAACAATACTCTAAAACTACAAGAATAGATTATATACTGCCACAAACAGAACTTTCATATAATTTCTCTTACTGAAACTAAACTCAAAAATATCAACGAAATCATATTTACTAACCTACTATACAAGTTTTATACTTCAAACTATATTCTAGTACATTCTAAATAATGAGAAGCATCTCTAGGCATAGCAATTATAGTACATAATAAGTTACAAATGTATATATACAATATTATAACTTATTTGAAAACAGCTATCTGCATTGACTTCTTCTTCCCTAGAAACAACAAAATACGTCTTATCTCAGTATACTTATCTAATGACCATGCAGATCTATTTAAATGAACTCAGAGGCAAATAGCCTTATGGATCATAGAAGCAAAAAACAAAAACTGGAATAGTATAGTACTAGGTGATTTTAATACAAACGAATCAAGAAAAGACAGAAATATTATCATCTTTTCAGACCTCACTGCAAGTTATCACTTAAGCCTTATAAACTTATTCAATATTACAACTCCAACTTAGAAACGTGAAAATAGCTATAGTAATATTGATGATATATGGGTATCAACTGACCTACTGCAGAAGTTTGATATACCAACTATAATAGAAGCAACTGATATCACTAATAGTGATCATACTATCTTATTTACTACTTGGCACACAAATTTCACTTGCTCAAACCCTAGAAACAAAAAAAAAAAAGGAAAATCCTTCTCTATAAGAAAATGAACAATGAAAATTGAGAACAATTTACAGAAATAGTTCAAAATGAAATACTAATACAATCAAATTATATCTCTATCACAAACAAAACAATACTAAACAAATGATGGCATACATGGTTAGCTATAATCAAAAAGGTAATTAACAAACATATCCCATGTACTTACAAATTATCTAAAGCCTTTAACGCTTTATCATTAAAAGCAACCAAACTTCATTCAGCTCTAAAAAAATATCAAAAAATATTTATACTACATCGCAAATATCAAAACTCCTTTTCTACCACCAGATATTCAAACTCTAAACAAATATCTAAGAAAAGCTGCGACCTTAGCTGAGATAGAAATTGAGCCCTTATCATCAGAGACATTCTCAGCTATATCTATTCCTAATACTACATTCACAATTTATACTAAAACACTACAAGACCTCAAATAGTTAAAAAACACTATCTGAAAGAGTTGCAATATTGAAAAAAACTTAGAGCAATCAGAAAGAATAAAATTCTATACTGAAAGGAAATACACAGACTTTAAAAATAATACTAGTTGAATGATAAACAGTATTCTGCAATGACATAAACCACATATAAACTTCGAAAAAATTATATTCTCTGACAAGATAATTATAGAAAGAGAACAGATACTAGCAGAAACACAATCACACTTTGCATAGTGGACAAAATATAACTCTTCTGATAATACACTCTGAGATGAATAGCAATCCTACTACAATCCGCTAAAACATATTAACTTCTCAATTTACAACTCTATGCTCTTACCTTTCACTATACAAGAGATTATATCAACAATTAATGCATCACCTAAAAAAAAGGCCAAAGGCCCTCTAGGCATTTCTAATAAAATTTTAAAACACTTGCTTACAATAGCTATCTCACAATTGCTAGATATCTTTAATGCATGTATTAAGTTAGAGATTATACTAAATCAGTAGTTAAAATTCAACATATAGCCAATTCCTAAAAAATCATACTATACTTATAATTTAAACACTACTAGACCGATTATACTTATTGACTATACTAGAAAAATCTTTACCAAAATGGTTACAAAACATCTAACAGAGATTTTAGCTAGAAATTCAGTACTATCACCATACAACTTTGTAGCATTACCACACCAATTAATCTTATAACCTATACAACATCTCATGAATATAATGGAGGATGTCTTAATAACAAAACAAGAGTACTGGTTACTTTCACAAGACATGTCAAAAGCCTTTGACTCTATACACATACCAACATTCGAAAAAGCATTTAATAGAATTCAACTCCTAAAAAAAATTATTAAAATCCTCTTATTTATCTTAAACAATCGAACAAATCAAGTTATTACTGATCAAGGTTTTACTTAGCCGTATGATATAGAAGATGGAATAGATTAGGATGAGACCTTCTCACCTCTACTTTGGAGGATATACTATGACCCTTTAGTATACAAAGTTCACAACTAGCATATAGGTTACAACGCAATGATTTATACTGCTTCAGATTCAAAAAAATTACATATGGGAGGCTCCACAGCAAAAGGTGGTGATGGGCCAAAAAAAATTTTTTTGTAGTTTTTTGATATTATGTTCTAAATAATCTAATTTTTGCAAAAACAAAGTTTTTACTAAAATTTTTTTTTTTGACCCATCACCACTTTTTGCTGTGGAGCCTCCCATATCTCAACTTTAACATATATAGATGTTTCACTCTGGCTTGCACAAAATAAACAGACTCTTCTAGAAATCCTCCAAACAGCAGACTCATTTTACAAACTCACTAATATAAAGATAAATCTATCAAAATCAATATTAATTATGAACTCATCTGTTAAAGCCAAAGAAATTATCTTTCAAGACCAGATAATTACTGCGAATGACAAATATACTCCACTTAAATACCTAGGTTCTTAGTTTATTCAAAATAGAAATCTACTAATAGTCCAAAAAAAGATACTAACAGAAGCAAAGAACAGTCTAAAGTTGATGCAGTTTGTACAAATTACAGAGAAACAAGCAATTTATATTATTAATAATGTAATAATTCCTAGATTAATGTATAGGCTAAACAGTGTTTATCTTACTCCAACTCAACTCATACATATTATAAGGCAATATACAAGCATAGTAAGACATAAGACCAAGATCGTCTGCTCTATGCCAAACTCCTTCTTTTTTAATCCTGACATATATGCCTTAAAAGATCTTTGACAAACTCAAGCAACACATCTAGCAGCTAATCTAATAAAAGCATTAAATCAATTAGACTTTGACTCTTTATTTCTAAAATACTGACTACAACAACTTCAAAATACTGCTTATACAAACAACTCTATACTTATACATCTACTAATACTTCTAAAGCAGCAACATCGAACACATACTAAACAGGCTATAATTGCATTTCATAAACTTAACTTACAAATTAATCGTGAATTTAACAATTGGCCTATTCCTATTAATCTTCTAGGTACCTCAATCGACTATATACTAGCAGGAACTCCAGATGCAGGCAAACTTAAAGAATAGCTAAACACGTATAATATATCCTGTATTGAGCAGTTTTTAAATTCAGACAATTCAAACTTACTTAAATGGATAAGCTTTCATCACAATATACAAAAAATTCTGCGAGGCCCAGCTTCCAAATAGTTTTCAAGAATTGGAGATCTAATTACTGAATTAGCAAATCCTTCAATAGACTACATAACCCCTAACCTATTTACACTCTGTGAGATAGAGCTATCTAAAGCCAAATAGATCATCACAAATAATTTAACAATTGGTCATATTAATTCTAAAGCCAACCAACCTCCAATTCGATACTATATATTACAACAAAACAATAGTGTAACAGCTTGTAAAAGCTGTAAACTAAAAGGCCATAATTTTAAAAGAAAAGGATGCTACTTCACAATATTAACAGATCAAACAAAAGTATTTAAGCTGCAAGTAGATAGCAAGCTTAAAATACATGCTAACCTGTTAGACATACAAAATATACTTAAAACAACTAAAAACAGAAATAGTGAGAAAACTCTGCAACAGACAATATAATCTAGATTTCTTTGTGCATTTAAAATAATCTCAAGAATACACTAGGAACAATTAATGAAAGAAAATTTTCTACAATATAGAGTAGAGGTTTCTATTACCACAAAAAAGGATGTTGATACAAACTAAACACTTTCACTATGCAAATTTTCACATTCAAAAACAACATAGCAGTGTTATAATACAAAGTAGCTCTTGCAAATTAATATCATAATAACATCATTTATCTACATAGTTACTACACTACTATTGAATATACCAATTGTAATTAAAACCAAACAATTAAGATTAGAGGAAGTTATATCTCAGCTATCTAATATTCACTTATACAACTTCTTCAGTCTAAGCAAACAGAATTATGTACTAGTACTCCTAATATTAAAGACACTTTCAGCAAACTTTACTATTCAAGTAGAATATAATAAAGACTTAGAAATTAGAGATTTACCTAGTAGTACCTTCGCATTAGATATTTGTATAAACAAATTTCTTTACAACCAGTTTACCTTACAACTCTTACAAACACCATGTTTACATAATACTAAAACAATACTTAAAGTAATTATAGACATACAAAACTGTTTCAAATAGGTAAACTAAAACTGAATTATGCAATAGTCCTCAACAATAAATGATATCAACTGAAGCTATACAACAGAATATCTAATATATAGCAAAGCACCTCTTTCTCTAAACACAAGCTGGCATCTTGCTACCTTAAAAAATTTTAAAATAAAAATTTTAGCCAATAAACTACCAACACATCTTACCAAACATCACCATAATCCAACAAAATACAAAAACTACCTCTGTTCATACTGTCGTGCAGTACCCGAAGATTTCTCTCATATTATTACTTGTCTATGCAATCAAATCAGACTGAAAACACTGATTCAGCAGGCTATTCAAAAAATAAGCAGAGAAACAAAAAGTAACATAATTAGTATGGACAACTTCATACATAACTACAAAGTACTACATCTAGTCAGAAGCTATTCTATTGGATTTATTACAGAAGATACTATAGCTCCATTTGAAAATATAACACAAATAAAAAAATTCACTTCACTACTACATCATACAATAATCTCATCTATATACGATGAAATTTGGCTACCCTCTAGACAATACACACATGAAACTTATTTACCAGATCCTGAACCCTTACAACTACTTATACTAGAAAAGAATTCAAATAACTCACTTACTTCACTTTTATCCAAATTATATAAATATATTACTTATAATTACTTAACTCCTCAACAAATATACAAAGACTAGAGGTCTTCGACCTTTCTAGCTAAGCTTAGGTCGAGAGTAAATTAGCTCTTATTTCTATCTTCTATAGATATAGATAATCATTACTTACTTATATAAATTGTAATTTATTTTTCTATATCATAATAAAGAGATTGTGAAAAAACCTCATTTAAAAAAAAAATAAAAAAAATAAAAATAGGCTTCTTTAATACAGAATACTTTATATATCCTATTAAGATTTATTTATATAATATTATATTATACTTCTAAGTTCAGATTAATTAACTTAATTTATAAGAACATACTCTCAGAAATAAATAGAGTTTACTATAATATATTACAAAGTTTAAAAAATTATTCAAATTTGTTAATAGTAGAATTTAAACTCTAGACCTATTATATAGTAGTTTAATAATCTAACTACTATATTAGATTACTAGACTTACTTATTATCTAATTTTTTATACAAAAAAAATATACAAATATATAACTTTTAGATATTCTTGTCTTAATAATTTAATTAAAAACTAGAAATTTATTAACTATTCTAGCAAAAAATAGGCTAAAAGTAAAATAGCTATTACTTTTATCTTTTAATAGCTATAGTTTTTTTCTACTATATATATAATTAACTATTTAATAAAAGAGATAAAGAATAGATCTCTCTTTAAAAAAATATATATATATTATATTAATTTAAGAAGCTTTATTCAATTAGCATAATTAATTAAAATATAATATAAAGATTATCTAGTATAATATATATTTATATAGAGTACTTGCATAGTAGAAATTCTGAGTTAGTAAAGTAATATAGTCTTCTAACAAAACTATATCAGCTAAAGTTTGATCTAAATAGAAAACTTAGTCTAATAAAGGTAAAAGGCTTTAAAGTCTTTAGATGAAAAGTAACTAGAACTAGCTAGATACTAGAAAAAAACTAAATTAACTAACTAGTAGAGAACTATAATGAAATCTAATATT